>RJWM01012653.1:0-55924 GCA_004363535.1 Dasyprocta punctata
GGGTCCACCGTGCATCCTTGGAGAGCTCACGGGGAGTGACTTGCATGGACAACCCACTTCCACCGTCCCACCTCGATCCTGGGTCACGGAGACTTCAGGGCGGGAGCAGCTGGAGGCCAGCTCTCTCCCCAGGAGAATGCTAGCAAAGGATTCCAACTGGCAGCAAACACTGCCAGGAAAAGGTATAGAGAAACAATGCTTCTGTACTCTATCTAAATCCCACTCACCTAAATATCTTTCAGTTATAGGTTGAGCATTCTCAATTCACATATCCAAAATGCTCCATAATCTGGAAATGTTTAAATGCTGATGTGACACTGCAAACAGAAAATTCCATACCTGACCTACTGTGATGGTTCAAATCAAAACAAAATGCACTAAAACTGTGGTTCAAATTTACCCCCCAGCTATGTGTAGATGAAACACAAATAAATTTCATGCTTCGACTTAGGATTCATCTCCAATATATCCCATTGTGTATGTGCAAATATTTTAAAATCCGAGGAAACCCCCAATACTCCTAGTCCCAAGCATTTTGGCTAAGGCATATCCGACTTGGACTATAGGCTGGCTTTCCTCTAACTTTTGGGGCATGGCACTAATGAAACTCCTAGGACACCAAGACCTGGAGTCCATTCATTCATTCAGTGAGTCCATCAGCCAGTCATTAAATGTGTACTGATCTGCACGTGAGATGCCAAGAGAATCCTAGGGCACTGGGGACCCAAAGCGAGAAGACCAACAAGTTCCCGTGGTGGAGGGTGCCACGTAGCAGGATGCAGACAGTGGTGTCATCCAGGATGCACAGACGATGGAGCGGAGGTTTCTGCCCCGTCCCCATCTTCCTTCTGTTGTCTTCCGCTGTGGTGATATTTTGTCCTGATGGCTGTTATGGGATGATTTCCTCCGAAACAATCACTCATATAAACATTTCAGGCATGCGGTCGCCATGCTCACGTGTGCCACCTCCTCGGTGAGGACCTGGGGTGAGGTCCACGGACATGGAGTCCTGAGCCCACCAAGCCCTGTGGAATGAGACCGTTCCATCTTGTGCATCCTCAGGATATCTATACGTTGACTAAATTTTAAGAAGCACTGCTCTCAAAGTGTGTTCCAGGGAACACCACGTCTGATGCTAAGTGAAAATGCGAGCTCTTTGGTCAAATAGCATGAGGTACCACTATTTAAAGAAAATTACCAATTTCTTCACCATGGAGTTCTTCAGAGTCACTGATGTTCATTTTAATTCCCAGGCAGAAGAAATACTAATTACAAAACTGATAGTAATGACCAATGTTGTGGCTTCCTTACTGTAGGCTACAGACTAACAAAGGTACTGATAGGAATATACATGTGGAATTGAACTTAATCCTCAGTCAATCCCCAAGTTAGGTATTATTATTCCCATTTTTAAAATTAAGAATCTGGAGCTCAGAAAGTGAAACTACTTTTCCAAAATGACACAATTAGCAAATAACCAACTGGTATTAGAACACAACCCTGACTGATCCCGAAGTCCAACAGCTCCACTTGAGATTTATAGCAATTTTCTAAATATATTTGATCACCAAACCTTCCCCCAGACAAGCACACAGCTTTTGTCTAATTTTAAAAGATCATGTATGACTAGTACATGTCATACAGGCTGGGAAAATCTTTTACAAAAACACAAAATCTGAAGGAAAAAGAAAACCACTTGTGCAAAAACACAAAATTTTCTGAAGAACATCAGACCCTCACCAAGGGACAGAAAATCCTCAAATGTGATGTTAATTTTAAAGGTGTGGCTCACACAGGCAGAGGTCTGAAAACCACTGACGGTATTCCTCCAGACATGTGACATACAACCCCTGTCTTTATCTGTATGCTACTAACATATTTAACAAAAAAAATCATATTTTTCTTCATCCAGACAGACACACATGGGATTTCCGTAATTTCCTCCACTGTCTCTAGATAGATCTGTCATTTGCTTTGATCAGGTTAGTGACTGAAACCCACATTTCTCAACTAAAGACTCACCTTCCCCAAAATACGAATACTCTTGGGTTATCCCGTATTACTAAAAATTGAACAATGGCTCATCTTGGCATCTAGTCAGCCCTGATTTGCTTAGATTCACTAATTTTCATTAATCGATTTCATATATTTTTATTGGGCTCCATATGACGCCCTTTACACACATGATCACAAAGTTTGCAGTCGTGGGCTCCTGATGAACAGATGTTCAATGGATGAGTTACCTTTCTGTTACTGGGACCAAATACCTGACATAGACAATTTAAAGGAGGCTTCAAAGGGTTCAGTCCATGGCCAACTAGCTCCAAGGCAGAAACCTCCTGGTGGAAAGGTGCGTTGGAGAAAAACTGCTTGCCTCAACGCAGCCAGGAGGCAGAGGTAGGAGGAAGAGAGCCAAAGAGGAAGGGCCGGGTCAAGATGGACCCTTCAGTGGCATACGCACAGGGACCTGCTTACTCCTTAGAAGCCCCAGCTCTCACGGCACTCTCAGCAATGAACTCAACCGTGGGCTGATCCACTAGTTAGTGCCCTGGTGACCCCATACCTCAGCAGATCTCCAGTCCTCACCTCGGAACACTGCTGCACGGGGAGCAAGCCCTCAGGAGATCAGAGCACCAAGAGCAGCTGCCACAGCAAGTAACTTCCCTCCAGGAACAGACATAAGGAGTGTGAGTTTTGGAATTCAAGGTCAGAACCAGAAGTTATGGGGGGAAATCAGTCTATGACATTAACCTTCACTCCTCCCCCAAATTTAGACTGAGGAAATCAGTGTAAAATGATCTTTAGCAGCAAACTTGAAACAGGAAAAGAAGCTGCAGAAAAACAAAGATCACAGGACAAAAGGAGGAGCTAGTTGGCCATGGACTGAACCCTTTGAAGCCTCCTTTAAATTGTCTACATCAGGTATTTGGTCCCAGTGACAGAAAGGTAACTCATCCATTGAACATCTGTTCATCAGGAGCCCACAACTGCAAACTATGGGATCATGTGTGTAAAGGGCATCATCATATGAAACCCAATAAAAATATATGAAATTGCTGGTAGCCAATACTGGCCCAAAATTAGAGCTTGTTTGTTCTATGAAAGTGCCTATGTCTGTGTAACACTCAAGTGAATTAACACCAGAATCAAGTGTGGCTTCCTCACTGTCGTAGGTGATACACAGTGTCAATCTGAGAAGTTTAGAAGTTTAAGAGACTTGGCAGGGAGCCAAGATTTTTACTTCGTAAATATCCTCATTCTGTGCAAAAGGAGGGCAGAGAGATTTTGTGATTGCTTCATCTGCCCTGGAGGGGAGTGGCCTGCATACAATATAAGGGAGGGAAAGAAGTTTGCTCTTCCCCCTCTTTGCTCTTGTTGCTTTTGCTGTCTTCTGCTATCTTGAAGTGTTGCCCCCTTACCATGCCACCCTGCCTTGGAGCCTGCAGATTATGGACTGAAACCTCCACAAACTGTGAGCTAAATAAACCTTTCCTTCTTTAATTTTGGGTGTTGGATATTTCATCCCAGCAACAAGAGAAAAGTAACCAAGATAGCCACTCTCACTGCTTTTCCAAGAATTCCTCAAATGTGCACATTAACTAAATGTGCTTAGTTGTGAAATGAATGCATGCTACTGACTGAGAAAACATAACAAGAAGATGTGGATTTTTCTTTATAAAACTGGATTTCTGTGTTCTGAATAAAGATGAATGTTTAGGCAGAATATATCTATTTTTCATCTCAAAGAATATTATGAAAATTTGAGGAAATAGGGACATGACCCTGTCTGTCCTTGTTTATTTTATTGGTGTATAAATCGGGTTCCCCTTTGGGTAAGAGTGATTTTGGCTGTTTAGACAAAGGATTTTCATTTCAGAGCTTTGCTAAGGGAAATTTACCTCAGAGTTGCAGGCAAAAGGAAAACATACCAAAAGCCTTCCTGAAACCTTACCCGTGTAAGGGCATGCGTTTCATGTGTGCCTGTGGGTTTTCTTTTCTTTTTTCTTTTTTCTTTTTTTTTTAAATTAGTGGTTCTTGTCTCAGGCTTCCCTGACCTGAAGCTAGTAAGGTTAGGTGATTTCTGGCAATCTCTATTTTTAGCCATTTCCCCCAGTTCCAGTGCCCTATAAAATTCAGCAATTTGCAAGCACAATATGTTCAACTCCCTACAAAATACGGGTGGATTAAAAAATAATAAAACCCTTTTACTGTAAAATCATATGAGAGGTATTCTATGATTAAATGTAAAGCTACAATCCAACTGGTAATTTAAACCACAAGATTACCATGACATGCAGTAATCATCACAAAGACTTATTCAGCAGCTATTAAGGTTATATCTAGATGTACCCCAAGGCCTCATGTGCTCATAGGTGGGGCTTTCAGGAAGTGACTGGATCACGGGTGTGAGATACTGGATCACTCACTGGTGAGTTTCTGTCTCGGTGCGAGGTTGAGAGGGGAAGTCTAACGGGAGGAGGTGACTCACTTGGTGTGGCCTGGAACTACGGTAAGGCCCAGACTTACAAAGGAGTTCATTCTAAGAGATCCTTGCTAAGTCAGATCCATTCCTATCTGATATAATGAGTCATACAGTGCACCTAAGAGAGTTCACAACTCAGTGCATGTAAGTTGGGGACTCACTGTATACACAGCCCTCCACATCCCTCAATCCTGCCCTGCTTCTTAATGCTTTGCCATGAGCTCCTTCTCCTCTGCAAAGCCCCACTGACCACAGACTGAACCCCCTGCAAACCATGAGCCTTGGAGCCAGCTGACTACAGACTAAGCCCTCTGGGAACCATGAGCCTTGGAGCCAGCTAACTATGGACTGAGCCCTCTGTGAACCGTGAGCCTTGGAGCCAGCTGACTACAGACTGAGCCCTCTGTGAACTGTTTGCCTTGGAGCCAGCTGACTATTGACTGAGCCCTCTGTGAACTGTTTGCCTTGGAGCCAGCTGACTATGGACTGAGTCCTCTGCAAACTGTGAGCCTTGGAGCCAGTCGACTACAGACTGAGTCCTCTGAGAACCGTGAGCCTTGGAGCCAGCTGACTACGGACTGAGCCCTCTGTGAACTGTGAGCCTTGGAGCCAGCTGACTATTGACTGAGCCCTCTGTGAACTGTTTGCCTTGGAGCCAGCTGACTATTGACTGAGCCCTCTGCAAACTGTGAATCCAAGAAACCATCTTCCCTTTTAACTTGTGGGTGCCAGGTATTTTGTCCCAGGAACAAGTAAGTAACTAAACTAACAACCAACCTTTTCTCATACTGTTTTATGGATTCCAGTCATCTTGGCGTGCCACAGTTGTGGAGGCAACCTTTAAAAGAATTGTTTTCTACTCGGCAACCAGAACCCAAGTCTAGAATTTCCACTAGAAAACCTGTCACAGTTTTTCTCATTGCCTGGCACATATTTGGTGCTCATGAAGCATGAAACAAAACTAAACCGTTACTAAGGAACCAGAAGCAGCTCTCCGTACAGCCCCTGAGGATCATTAGAGATTGTTACACACCCTTCTACTGAAAGATGCACAGAGAGCCAGAAAGTTTGGTAAAACTTTAAAAAGATAACAACAACAACAACAACAATGCGTGGAGAGAGGCATCCAGACAATAAAGAAAATGAGGAAAGATGATGGGAGAAGACGGCTGAGAGACAAAGCACACTTTCAGAGACGAACTCGAATTTCTATCCTTTGACCCTGAAGCGAAAGAGACAGGCCTGGTCATTACCTGCGCTGGCTGAAAAATCAGGCTGACTATCTGCTCTAGAAACCGAGCATGCTGCATGTGGTGAGGAGGCAGCTACATAGCTGTGCAGCTTTGTAAATAATTGGGACAAAATTCTGTACTCATAGCAGCTGCTTCCTTATGTCCCAATACACTGCCTAGGAAATTAAAATGTCACTCACGGTGGAAGGAGTAGGTTAATTTTTCTGCTCTATTTCTTGGTGCTAGATGTTCATGTGTGGCCTTGGTCCCGGGGACCCTGTCCCCATAGCTCTGAGTGTGACTTGGCCAATCCAGCATCTGCAGATCTAGGGCGTATTTCCTACCTGGGGCTGAACCTTTCCTTGGAACGTTCAGTATAGCATGCCTGGCTCCCGTCCCATCCCCATATCACACGCGCCTCTACCCAAGACTCAGAGGAACCTCAGTTCTTCCAGCTGGAAAGCCAGGCAGGATGAGATGATAGACCTTTATCAAGTCTTCCCTTCAGTCCTGACTGAAGTCCACTGTTCTCATAATTAAACAGAACCTGCACTGGTCTGGCCACCTCGTTTTGCAAATTGCTTTTGGAATTCATCATCTGTCCACATGCCTGACGTCTAAAGGAAGTGGGATGGGACAGAGCTGTGCACAGGGCTATGATGGGGGCTCCCTGCTGTCAAATTCCCACCATCAGCTGGGTGTGGCGGTGCATGCCTGTAATCCCAGCACTTGGGGGGCTGAGGCAGGAAGCTTGTTGCAAGTTCGAGACCAGCCTGGGCTACAAAGTGAGCTCAAGGCCAGCCTGAATTGCATAGAGACTGTCTCAAAAAGACAAAAAAAAAAAAAATTCCCACCATTCTTTGACTACAGGGCTCACTGGAACCAGCAATTAGGGTCAGTTAATGCCTGGAGTGGTCACTTGTGTGTGTGTGTGTGTGTGTGTGTGTGTATCTCACTTGTGAGATGTACTAAGGCATGGAAGACATCTGGATGTGGTAGGGATGAGCGCAACAAATAAGCAAGAATTTATAAGATTTTCTAGGATCCCCATAACGAATAAATGGCAACCATTCCACGCATATGGATGATGCTACCCAGCAGGTGCACTGGAAGCTTCTCGGCTGCTGAGGAAGCATGCGGCTGGGTAGGGCACACTCATTTCCATCCTCCAGCATCAAAGCAGGACAGAGAGGAAGTGCGATGCTGTGACACTATGCTTGTGGCCTTTCTCGTTGTCTGTGGAATAAGCAGAATCATGAAATATCACGATGTGTCATTTTGCTTCTTGGAGTCCGGAAACGGAAATGATTTCCTATCCTGTTTTGAAGAGGCCACATCATTGCCAAAGTTACAGATCAATGCAATGATGCTCACACTGTCTTGACTCCAGCCTTGGGGACCTGCAGGCATCTCACATAGCCCACTGAGTATGGGTCCCCTGGACGATGTCACCTACCCACGGATGGGAGAGAAGAGGTGGAGTTTTAGTCTGCTCGGGCCGCTGGAACAAGAGACTTCAGATGGGATGGATGAATGGCAGGGGCCAAGGTGTTTGGTGGGGCTGGTCCCTCCTGCGTGGCCTCTCCATGGTGCGCAGGTAGTGTCTCCCCCCTGCACCCTCACATTGCCCCTCTCTCTCTCCATGTCCACAGCCCAATCCCCTCTTCTTAGAAGGCCACTGTCAGGCTGGACTAGGGCCCATCCTAATGACTTCTTTTTAACTTCGTCACCTTTTAAAGACCCAACCTCCAAACAGAGTCACACTGAGAATTACAGCCTCAACATATGAATGCTGGGGAAGCACAACTCAGGCCATGACGGGAGTGAGCGGAGATACGTGCCTGAATGGGGGGAAGGGCAGGATTCTACTTCAGTGTCACTTAGGCAGCTGCCACGACACTGCTGAGGATCAGAGGATGGGTGGCGGGGGACCCTGCATATGGCAGATATAGGACCAAACACCCTGATGGCCCAAGGAGCCCTGTCTTTGGCCACTCGTTTCTATTACTGTACATTTTTTTCTGGCCTAGAGCTTGTGTTCTTCCTGCCTCAGCTTCTTCAGCAGCCAGGATCATCAGTATGCAGCACAACACGAAGGGGTTCTGTAAAATTTTCAACAACTATGAGCACTAGATGAAAACTGCCCAGATGGGGCTCGGTAGACCAGCTGGATTTCACTCCTTTGCTGCCTGCTGGCAGGTGGGTGGCAAGCATTCTCTCGCTTATCGAGTGGGTGATGAGGGGCTGGTTCCTAGCACACACTTCCCTCCTTCAGCTGGATATTTAGGTACAAAGGCTAAACTATGTTTTAACATTGATTTCAGGGCTGCATGTGTGAGTGGGTGACAAGCTTCTACTCCCATGTATGGAACAAAAAGAAATGATCTCTGCATTCTGAACTAAAATGTGAGGTGATAGACATCTAGAGTTAGTAAATCAGAAAAGTTGTTCAGATGCCAAATAAGATGCTGCTTCTAGAGTCTGGATTTTGAACATCCCTGAAAAGCCACATGTTGAAGGGTAGGTGCTGACCTTGGGGGCCAATGGGCGGGGCCTAGTGGAAGGAAGTTGGGTCATTGGGGAGGGACATGTCCTTGAAGTGGACAGCTGGACCCCAGCCCCTCTTCTCTCTTTTGCTTCTTGACTCTGCATGAGAAAAATGTTTTTCTCTACCCCACGCTTCATCCACAAAGTGCTAACCACACACCCAAAACAAGAGGACCAAGTGACCATGAGCTGAAACTGCACCTAACGAAACCTTCCCTTCTTCTAAATTGTTTATCTCAGGTATTTTGTCACAGCAACAGAAAGCTGGCTAAGGCATTTACCAAACTCTTAGTCCCTCAGATCCTGGGGTCAGACACCAAATAGGATTCCTGTCACCTGTGTTTTCTGATCACTAACCTGTCTGGAGCCCCGTGATAAGGATCTGAGATCCAGGCTAGACACACAGGAGGTCCCACTGGCATCAGCCATTTCTACCAGGCAGGATGGGGCAGTGAGTCTTGTAGCCCCAGAGACAGACGTATAGGAATCTAATCAAACCTCATGACTTTTCAGTCTTAGATAAGGTCCTCTCGCTTTGGAAGTACAACTGATAGAAAGGGTTTTTTTTGTTTTTGTTTTTGTTTTTTTTTTTAAATAGACTGACAAACAAAAAGAGAATGAAACATTTCCTTGGGCACAGAAAAACATTAAGATTGGGTGAAATACACATAGCACACCCACGCTATGATTCGCATATGAAATTCAGAGATGCCAGTGTTTTTTAGTTTTGTTGCATTGGGTTAATGGGTGGTATTTTGTGGTTTGATTTTTTTTTTCAAATCATGTCTATAATAAGCCTATTGATTTTTCCTCTTAAAATAAGTGATATTCTGATGGGAAAGGACAGCCTTTCTTGGCACTATCTCTTTTTTCCGGAGATTATTAATTTCTTTTTAATAGAGCTCATACCACAAAATCAAATTTTTATATCACAAAGGGATTTACATTTATCTTGAGCTGCGCACTCTTTGTCGCCTATCAAACTGAGTTTAAGTTTCTAATTGAAATAATTTTTCAAGTGTTGAGCAATAAAGAGGCAATAAGTGATATATTTAAATTATTAATTCATCTTATTTATAATTAATCGGGCTTTCCCCGCTCCGCAGTGCGGCTCCCCGGACACGTGTGATTTTCACATCTTTTCTATCATCAGGCACAATGAAGGGGCTGCTTTTCCACCTCGCCGCGTCTCATTGGTGTCTGGAGACTCAGCCAACATCAGTTTAAATCACAGTTAAATTTAACGCATCAGCTCTGTTTTGCAACACTGGGCTCCAAAAAACAAGAGCGTTGTGAAGAGGGCGCCTCCTCTTAGTCAAAGTGAAAGTAATGAACAAAATGCGCACCTGGTAAGAGGACGCACAGCGCCAGCCAGGCCCTCGTCCTGCAGCCAGAGCCCGCCCCGCGCCCTGCCTTCCGCGCAGGGAGGCCGACCCAGCTCCCACGCGCGCTGCAGGACCGGCCCTCAGTGAGGCAGTTTAGCAGCCGCTCTGCAGGTCCTCTGGGCCCCCTTTTCCAGTGTCCATGTCTCAAAATCCAGTTGGCGACTCAAGTCCCTGCCCCTAACCGAATGCGTTCCCCACCTCACAGCATGCGTACCGTTTCTCTGGCCCCCGCGGTGCTGCGCTCACTGGCTCCCTTGCTCTCCCGCAGACGTGGGCACCCGTGCAGCATCCACTCGCCATGCTCTGGCTGTCGCCCTACAATCGCTTCCTTCGCTCAAGGACCTAGTGCGAGCTGTTCTACCATCGACACTCACCTCCCCGCACACAGTGTTCCCCGAGGCCCAGGTCACATGCCTGCCCTGCTCCCAAGCCCACTATGATTCCCCAACACGATCAAGATTCCCAGACTCTCCTTCCCCACCCGGCCCCGCCTCCTAGGCAACGTTAGTAACGCACGCGGGCTCCTGTGGAACAGCACACAAGACTTCATTCGCCCGAACCACACACCACAGCCGGGTATGCTGTGTTCACACACTGGCACACACAGATCCTCCCTCGTGCCAGCAGAACAAATGATCAAAGAACGGGCTACGCAGCCACACTGAGAATACACAACTCAGGGGCTCTGAAACTCAGGCCAAAGCCTCAGAAAGTACACTGGGCAGGCGGTGGAAGATACGGTTACTAATCATCTGGCTGTCACTTGTGTGGCAGTCTGGACACCTAGAACTGGAGGAGGGCATCTCATTGACTGAGTGACCTCAGGTGATCTGACTGTGTGGGACGAGGCATACAGTATGTTTCTTGTATCGTGAAAAGCAGACTGGAGTACTACTCTGCTATAAAAAAGGCTAAACTTGAGTCTCTCATATGACATACCTAAAGCACAAATAAAGTAAAGAGAAAATAAAAAGATGGATAATAGGAAACTGGAAGACAGATCTTTTGCCAAAGGGAAGGAGAACGAGAAGTGGATGCAGTGGGGAGGGGAGGCGGTTTATAAAGAATTAAGAAGTGTCGTCTGATGCACCTGCCCCCTAGGACGAGTGGAATCACTACACACTGCAAACGCGAACTCGTACAAATTAAAACAAGCAAGCAAGCAAGCAAAAACCGGACTTGGGATTTCCCTCCACCTCGAAAGTGCAGAAACCGAGGATCGGGTTAGTTAGAGAAACAGGAACAACAGGAAGTCTGCAGACAGACATTTGTGGAGCCCGTCGCCGGTGTCAGGTGCGCCGCACCAGCCATTTCGGCTGCCTGGGGCCTCAAAGCAACGCTGGGAGACAGAAGCGCCTGCAGCCGCGGAGCTGTGGGAAACCGGGTCCTCGCCCAGCACTTCGCTCTCCTTCCCGCAGGGGGCGCTGGCTGCGCGGGCTGTGAATGGGCGAGGTCTACACCCCCACCCCGCCCCCACCCCGGCTGCCCGCAGGCCGGGCTATTCGACTCACTCCGCCCAACAGTGTGAGAGTGGGAATGTCTCGTGCAAAACTGAACAGAAGTTTCAAGAGCCAGCGAAGGGTGCAGCAAGGAGGGGAAGCGGCAGCTAGCACTGCCCTCCGCGTGGCGCCCCGAAGGAGCAGCGCTGCGGCCGGGGGTCACAGGAGCGCAGGCTGAATCCACGCCGCCACCGACCACGGACTCTCCCGGCACGGCTGGTGCTGTGCAAAACTCAGCAACGGAAGAGCTGGGGCTGCGGCCCCGCCGCACTTCTGCCGGTCACGCTCTTCTGCTCGTGGCCCCACACAGCCCGTGACCCGGAATCGCCGCACCACGCCACGGGGTCTGCGGCCAGCACCGGGGCGAGCATCGGGGCGCTGGGGAGAAAGGCAAAGGTCTCAGCCCCTCCGCCGCAGAGTCGGAACTTACCCAAGTCCCCAGGGCCGCGTGTTCACGCCAAAGCCTGGTGAGGGCCGATTTTCACATGCGCGAGAGCGTGCGCTGCGTGAACACGCAAAGTCAAGGCTCCAGAAACTGGAAACGGAAAGGCCGTCCGCGCCCAGCCCCCCTTCAGACCGGAAGGGCAGTCACCCTGACTGCGCTCACCTCCTGGCCGTCCCGAAGTAGGAAACTTACGCGATAAGCACCGTGACGCTGCTTCCAAACATTCTACTCCGTGTGATAACCAGAAACGATGCCTGCAGGAGGGCAGCGCACGCCTTCCTCCTGGCCACAACCCGGGGCTGCATCACTGAACCAATAAACACTGGGCCCAGTGGTCTGCATTAGGGCCTTTGAATGTGAAGGAAAAATGTGAATTCAGGGCAGTTATTTTACTCTCCTGTTCTGATTTGCCATGACTGCTTTTCCCCCTTTTGATGAGTGGCACTGGCCATTAACTGCAGCAGTGAACCCCGAGTGCCACATTAAAGGAGGGACATAGCACTTAGGAGGGGCTGCGTGGACGGGAACCTGAGGTCCTGGTCTCTTTTTCCCATAGTCCACAACGCCAGTGCAGGGCGCCAGCACACCAAGGGGCGAGTGAGGCCGGCCAGGGTGGGGCCTGCGCAGGGGGAAGGACGCCCTGCTCCGAGGCTCGCTCCCCGGCAAGTGCTCAGCTTCCTGACAGGCTGGTTTATGAATAAATTCATGACACGAAGCATTTCCAAAATGTCTGTTAAGAACCACTTCAAAATGAAGTCATCAAAATTACAGCAAAATGTATACTTTAAATGCAAACAGCCAGGGGAAAGAGCGTGCTTGTTATGTAGAATTCATTATCAGTATTTTAGTGTGCAGCCACTACGCGCCTTTGTCTAGGATTGCTTTCATACAACTACTTGGAACAGAAACAGAGAAAGCTGAATGAGGAAATTCTAGAAGCCCGAAGCTTAGGCAGTTTAGGTTTTCTCCCACCTTGTTAGAAAAACTTTTTTTCCTTCAAATTTCAATGGAAGTGAAAGGGTCTGATTTTTCCTCTATTTTTTATCAGTTCATGTTGCTCCTCATGTGGACATTTCTACAACATGGAAAATACAAGCCACATACTAACGATTGCACCTTGATTATCTGTGGCAAAAACAAAACAAAACAAAAGTCCTTCGCAAGATGTAAATTATTTTTACATGTCTAACTCACGATTAAGTGTGTGGGCATTTGTGGCTGCACATATCATTATCCACGGAAGGATGCTGGAACTCAGCCCGGAGCTCCGTAAGGGCAACACTACCCAGTAAACTATCACATTCACCCACAGGAACTTTAGGATGAAAGCGATGATGGGGAAACGAGCTATGCTTCCTGCAGAGGGAATGCAGTGTTGGCTAGGGGTTAGAGCGACACTCCTCCACCATGGAGAGGAAGCAGGTAAGCGAGAAGACAGTGAAGATCTAGAGGTAAGCCATCAAGATGGAAGAGGACCAATCTGTAAAGAACAGAAAATAAACATCCCCACAGACACACCAAATACTTTAGGAAAGAAAGAGAAAGAAATGGGCAAAGCATGTACATAGGCAACAAACTTCCCTGAACAACCTGGATGTACAACAGAAGACCAGCTAGGGAAGCAGTAGAAGGCAGGTCAACAACACAGAGGCCACCAGAGATCACCGCGAGAGCAGGCACTGAGGCAGGGACATGTTCATTTAACAGCTGCAAAGCCAAGCAAGTGCCCCATGAGAAGGATCTGCCAGAAGATACACCAAAAACCAACCAAAAGCATGGCTATTTTTCTACCTTGTGGAACCACAAGTGTTGTCTCATTTTTATGGTTTATGGGTTTCAAGTGTTTTACACATCTTACATATTCAGTATACATTGTTCTCAATTTAAAAAATAAACCATCAAAATTTTAAAAGATTCAAAAGTGATAAAACGTCAATCAAAGGATTCGGCATAAATAAAAGAGAAAACTTCATTCCTGAGCTTATGAAACCATAGCCTAAGCTACTGCAATATTTTATTTTCAAGAATAAGCTGGTATATTATGGAAAAATTACCACACGCTGATATTTTCAGATATCAGCAGACATTTCTGCAGGCAAATAACGTTACTAAGTATATATGGAATGAGCGACTTGGGCCAAAAGAAAAATTCCATTCATTTTGGAGTTTGCATTTGCAATGTCAGCATTCTGCGTGAGCTGGATACAAAGACCACACTGGGGGGTTGGGGCTGGAAGCCCCCTCCTCACTCACCAAATCTGCACAGCCAATGGGTTGAGGGCGCTACCACTTAGCATCCAGTCTATGTCTCATGTCACCCTCTGTCTTGGTGACTTTTCTCTCATTGCTGAGACAAAATACCCAACACCCAAAGTTAAGGAAGGAAAGGTTTATTTAGCTCACAGTTCATGGAGGCTTCGGTCTATAATCAGCTGGCTCCAAGACAGAGTAGCACAGGGCAGTGGGCAACAGTTCATGGCAGTGGAAACAGCACAAGCAACAAGAGCAAAAGGGGAGGAGCACCAGAGAAGACTCTTCCTATTCCTTATATTGTCTGTAGGCTACCCGCCCTAGGGTGGGTGTAGCATTCACACCCATAATCCCAGCACTGGGCCATGAGTCAATCACAATCTCTAGAAGCCTGCCCCCATGACTGCATGAGGCTCTGGGGGGACACCCAGACACAAACCGTAACAGCCTCTAATGCAGGACAATCAAAAACAAACTTGTCAGAATAACAGATCAGTCACAAGGAAAATAACCGTCAATGTCAACTGTCCTACCCTATTGTTTTTCTTTTTTGGTGCTATAACCAGTTTGGTGGCTTTAAACAATACAGATTTATTCCGTTATAGTTCCGGAGGCTGAAGTCCATGTTTAGACTCACAGGGTCAAAGTCAAGATGCCAGCAAGGCTCTCTGTGTGCCCCTGCCTGGCCAGCTTCCAAAGGACCCCTGTGCTACGTGGGATCGCGTCACCCCAGCCAGGGACCCCACTGTCACATCACGAATGGCCCCGCTGGTCACTGGCCCTCAGAAGCATCTCTGGGTGGATAATACAGAATCATCTCCCTCATCTCAAGAACTGGAATTTAAACACATCTGTAAACTTCCTTTTGCCATGCAAGGTAAGACGTGCAGGATCTGGGGTAGCACCTGGACACCCCAGGGATGTGGCAGCTTCATTCAGCTCGGGAACCCGACAGCCACAGAAGGGAGGCACGGCACACAGAATTCTTCTGACATGGTCCTGTTCTTTCTTCTTGTTGCTATTTTACAAAGATGACAAACTCTGATTTTCTTTGGAAGTACTAAATTAAAGGTGAGTCTGATCAGTTGGTTTCTCAGAGGAAAAGCAATACTCATTCTTCAATTTCTTGCTCTTTCTCCAGCTCCTCGACAAGTGCCACACAGCTGAGGACTCGTACGCTTTCACAGACAATTATGCAACATCTGCCACGTGGTGGATCCAGATGTGATCGCGGGCTTTGGCTTTACAAATGCAAATGACGCTTTTGATGCTCTCATTGCCTCTGTTACCCGAGAAGACGGAAAGGAGGAGGACACCTCTCCACCACGGGGTCACAGAAGCCACCTGACCGACCGCCCACCCCAAGCCTGAGAAGACCCCCAGGAAAGGAGTCCTGAGGGTGGAGGTGAAGGTGACTCCAACTCTACAGTCAAAAACACACAATGTGGAAGGAACACAGTGTGGTCTGAGGTTCATGAGTGCCAGTCCTCTCCTCTCCTCTCCTCAAGGGCTCCTCACCTACAAACGTGACGGATCTATGTGGCCGTCACCATTAGACCCCGGAGTAGTCTGCTGAGTTACAGAACAGACACGTGCTGGAATACACAGGCACTATGTATGCAATGCACAGTGAACTCCAACTTGGATAGGGAAGGAAGGAAAGGAGGGCGGCGAGGACACTGGAAGGCCTCCTCTATCCCCACACCCAGGCTGCTGAGCTTGTCTCTGGGGAGAAACACACATCTGGGGAGATTTGTGCCACAGTGACGTCACTGTCACTCACACAAACAGGCCCCTCCGCGTGTCTAAGAAGAGCTCCCTCTCCTGCTCCCCGAATGACCATCTCTTTCCTCTGACCGCCCACATTCCTCCACCCCTGGCTCTTGGCCTGCTGGGTGACTTCAGCTTGTTGTACCCATCACGCCAAGGGCCCTCCTCCTCCTGGGCCCTGGGGACCAATCCCTCAACCTCCTGGGCCTACAGATGGTGACAAGCCTGCTGTCAAGGAGCTCGCCACGCCCCACCCTTCATGTCGTGCTGCCCCCAGCCCAGACCCCCATCAGCTGTCCCTCCAGGACACACTCCTGAGGCAGCAGCGCTCCCCGCTTCCTGTGGGGGTCCCACCTTCACCTCGGCGCTCTGGGCTTTCTTTTTCATAGGTGCTCCATCCATGGTGCTGATCCCTGGTGTCCCCCGGGCCTGGCCAACCACAGATGTTCAGTCGTGTACCGACCAACAGGTGCACTTCTCCATGCTGCCCTGCCGATGTCTGGTGATACGCTGACGTTTCATTCTAGCTCCTGTACTACATCTATAGACTTGCTTACACAAATGACTTTGGATGACCTTGGGCAAAAAGCAATATAATTTATTTCCAAACCCTAAAGGTATTCAAAGCCTATCCTTCATTGTGACAGCCACAAGGCCTAAAAAGTTGATGAATACGATGATACGTGCAAAGATATTCAAGGGCTACATTTCCATTGGGTTTTATCATCATAAGACAGAAGTCTGACATAGCAGACTCAAGGCAGCATGTGATAAAAAGCATTGTGTATATGGGACTAGGGGTTTGTTATTTTGGAGCTCTGCTATTGGCCAACAACCTAGGCACATGGTGCCCGAATTTCTTCTCCATAAGAAAAACATCTGCATCCCTAAGCCTGTGGTCTAAACATGCCCGTTTCCTTCCGGGTCAGCCTCTCTGGTCACTGGGTGGCCGCTAAGAATTCACTCCCTGCCCTTGGCCTTCTATTACCCTTTACTGCTGCTGATTAAAATGCAACTTCACAGACTTCCTGCCCTCCCGTCCATCTGGGGTGCAGTCCTCTGTCCGGGGCCATGGAAACTTTCAGTCTGTGCACGTATGTAACCTGAGGACGCACAGACCTGAGGTTACCATGAAATCGAGGGAGCCGTCTTTTAAGTGGGGCAGGACGTTGCAGCAAGGTTAGAGTCACACACTGCCTCTGCAGGGACAGAAGAGAAAAGAAACCAGCAAGGTGGGGAAGGAGGGCTAGAGAATGCTCAGGAGGGACACGGCCTGGATTTCCGTCCACCGTCTTCCGTTTTTACATATCACCACACGTTACTGTCAGGCATGCTACGCTCCCCAGCCACAGGTGCCCTTTGGCCACACGTCCACACGTGCCTGGGGTCTGAAGTTGCTCCTGCAGTGGGTGCTGAGGCCCACGCTCCTCCCTCCCTCCTCAGCTGCTCGCCCTGCTGCCGAGGAGGCGTCTCTCTCTTCAAGGTCCCAGCTGCGTCTCCCCTGGTAACCAACCTTCACCAAAGAAGCTTCTCTCCAGAGCCATGCGTCCTCCAGGGCTGGGGGAGGGGCTTCGGGACCACGCTGCCTGCCGCCCCGGCTGCCGAGGGCCTCACAGGACCAGCGGTGGCTCTGGGGACCTCACCTCACCACGGCGTCTCAGCCCCTGTGCTGCTTCGTCTCGGCCTGGGGCGTCTCTCACAGCGTCCTCCCCCAACCTCCCGGGTGAAACTGTCTCCAGGTCTGTTCTCTGGCAGTGACCCAAGCCAGCAGCCTTTCCTCTTGAAGGCACTGGGAGATGGGCTCTACTGACCCCGTCAGTCACCACTGTGACTCACCAGGCCTCCGTCACCGGGCAGATGAACAGGCCTCAAAGTGGCCGCTAAGGGTGACCTTTGACCCTGAGGTCTAAGCGTCCCGGCCTCTATACAACTACTGTAATTACCTTACAGCCGACGAAGACTTTAGCGATCACACATTGTCCCGCTAGTCAGGGTGGGCGGGAGCCACCCTGGAGCACAAACCACCCACAGCCGGGGCCACTGCCTGCCTGCCACGGTGACCGGCCCTCCTCGGCTCCAAGTCCAGCCTCCTGGTCCTGTGTGACCTCAGCCCCTGAGACCCCCTCCACTGTCTGCTCTGACACACTCAGAGCCCTCAGCTTGTTCCTGGATCCTGACTGCTCCTGAACAATCTCCAACTCCACCTCCTCCTGGGATGAGACCCCCCGCCCTGCCCCACAGTCCCTCTGTGGCCAGCCCTGGATGCTGGGGCCCAGAAGGGAGCATCCGGGGTGTCCCGGGGCAGCAGGGCCACCACCCCCAGGGAGGCCGGGGTAGGCAGCTGCCAAACTAGTAGGCAAATTAAAACCACCATGAGACACAACCTCAGGCTCACGGAGACGACTGCAGTAAACCACATAAACAGGGCACGTGCTGACAGGAAATGAAGAAATGGGAATCCTTAAAGCGGGAGTGAATAACCACACACTCATTTTGGAAATCAGTTTGGCTGTTTCTTAAAGAGCTAATCACAAGCTTATGATAGGACCCGGCAACTTTCTTCCCAGATGTGTGCCCGAGACAGATGACAGCGTGTGTCCCCACAGAAACATACGCACCAATTCTGGTAGCAGTATTACTCGTGGTCGCCAAAAATGACGTGAAAATTCAAACGTCCATCAATGGCACGATAACCAACCTGGGGTACGTCCAGGTGATAAAACGACATTTGATAATAGAGGAATTGAACACCCTCCAATACAGGGGGACCGCGGGACGGGACGGTACCCGAGGGCAGCCAGACACAATGGGTCCGTAGTCCATGACGGAGTTTACATGGAAGGTAGAAAATGGTCAGTCTATACAGCAGGGTAGGCTCAGTGGCCATTTAGGGGGTGGGAACAGGGACAGAGGTGACCACGGACGGGCAAGAGGGATACGACAGGTGATCTTGGCAGTGGACTTGCACACTGGAAACAAGTCAATGCCATACCAAGACCTGTTCCTCATGGGTTCTGTGGAGCTATGAAAATTCTAACAGTGAAATCAGACGACAGCAGACCCGTGTCCAGCTGAGCTTTGTGACTGCCCAACCTGGACGCCGCTCTGGCTTGGACAGGAAGTGCTGCACGTGTAACATTCGCTCCCTACGGGGCTTCCTGCTCTTGGTCAAGCGCCGAGTGCGTCTGTTTTGGCCACAGCAGCGTCCCAGGTCTGCGGTGACCATGTGGGAGTTACTCACTGGACCCTAGTACAGGGGTAAGGACCTCAACTTAGTGCTTCACAGACAGGTTTGACAAAACCTTGCCTCCCAGACTGGATGGTGCTTTTCAGGACTCAGGAAAGCTCGGGGATGGGGTGGAGGAGACAGGGCACCAGGCCCGGGGCTGGCAGGTCAGGCTCGGGAAGGATGGCAGCAGGGTACGTGACGCCTGCTGCCTCTGACTCCGGGCCGGGTGACAGCGAGTGGTACCAGAGCTGTGGGCTCCACACCACCCCGCTACAGCCCGCCCGGCTGGGCCTGCGGAGGGGAAGACAGTGGAACCACTTTGCATGTGGTCTAAGGGTCGCTGTGCGTCTCCATGTGGAACACACTGCCCAGCGCAGCCCGCAGCCTGCAAAGTCCCTGGCGGTGTCCCGGGTGGACCCCCGAGCAGCTCAGGTTGCTCCCAGGGCTGCAGAGTCAGGACAGTGCGGCCTGAAAATCTTGCAGAGCACCGCAAGATGCCTTTTCCCCAGAGGTTCGCTAAAAGGGGCACGGAGCCGCCAGAGAGGGGAATTCACCACCCAGCCTCCCCAGGCCCGGGGGCCCTGCTCTCTTCCCAGCGGGTCCTCTGGGCCAGGAATCCTGGGAGGTTGGGTAGAGCGTTTAGGCCGCAGCGTCAGACAGAGCTGGGTTTGGATCCTGGTTCCAGCAGCAAGGATCGGCCCTGTGCTCACCTGCCCGGACCTCGGTGTCCTCGCTTCCATAACCGGGGTGAGCACAGCACCCACCTGGGCTGATGTACTTGAGATGAGGCCATGACCATGAGGGGCCGCAGCGTGCAGGAGCGGGCAGACGTCTCACTAAGTCACGGTCGCTATTCGCAGAGGCCCTGGCGTGCCTGAGGCTGCGCGGAGGCTCAGGGGTCCCCGGCCTGGGAGGAGGGGGCATCTGGTGTCCTTACGGGGAGCCTCAACGGCAGGGCGGGGGAAGGCTTCTCCGTGACACTGTTGGCACACCCGGGCTGTCGGAGCAGGTGAGGGCGGAGCTGGAGCACGGAGCTCATGGGCCTGGGACAGACCATTTCAGAGGAGGGCACGGGAGACCGGGGCTGGCTGGTGGGGTGCTGAGGGGGTGGGGGACAAGGACTTGGCTTCTCTGTGGAGAAATCTTGCTGTGAAGGGTAAGCAGAGAGAGAACACAGCAGAAAGTGAGGGAGTCCCTGTGCATGAATTGTCACCCGGCATGCACGGACCGTGAACTGTGACCTGAAGCAAACACGTGAGCACGACCTGAGCCACCACGGGACCCGCAGTCGGGGACAGGGGGCCACTGCACCTTTGCCATCCTTCAGGCACCTCTGTCACTCACGGCTGCAGCCAGGCAGGCACAGAATACCCAACAGGAAGCGGCATGCCAAGGCGGGCACACGCACAGCTGCGGCTGGAGCGAGCTGAGTTCGAGTTACGTCCCTGCATGAGTGGCTACGGAGACCCCACTGCAGATCCCCCATGAGGAGAGCCCTGGAGCCAGGTGAACTCCTCGGCTGGGAGCCCCTCCCAGGAAGCCTGCCAGAAGACGTTTTCCACATTTAACTGCAAGCAAAATCTCTAAAGACTGACAGCATCGTTGCCAAAACCTTAACAACCACCTCCATGAGACCCCAATACCTCGGCCTAACACAGAAAGACCCAAAGTGTGTGGCACTGCAGAAAAGCCGTGCTCTGCAAAAAGAAATACTCCTTCCCCTTCCTTAGTGCTTACGTCGTTTGATCAATTTTGCACACCTGCATTTGGTCATCTGAGCGACTATTTTGAAGATAACAATATGCAATATAATAACCATTGTTAATTTCCCATCATCTAGTTTTGAAATTCTGTATTGTTTTTATTGGGTTTTTAAAATTCTCTTTAAAATAAAAACATTAAAAATTTAAAAAAAAGAAAGAAATACTACTTCCTCCTGGCAACATCTAGCAGTCACGTGAAAGCGCCCGGGAAGAGGGCACAAATGAGGACGGGCGTGGCCTCCCCTTTTGTTTGGAGCTAAAGGCTTAGCAGCAGCACTGACAAATAAGTCGGTCACGGATGCCAAGAGTCGTGAGCTAATCTTGGGGAAGACAGGGAAGGGGACATAATGGGAGAGCAAGGGGAGACGCTGACATGTGGATGAGCTTGAATTGGAATCACAGCCTGGCAATCATACGGTCAGAAATTAAAACCCCTGGACCCCATACCAGACACTACTAGCTGGTCTCCAAGAGGGAGATCAGATAGCTGGAATGGCGTGACCTTCCCACTGTGACCTTCACTTATTCAATGGAAAGGGAAGATGAAGGCCAGGTCTGCTGATCTCATAACCCAGTTCACAAAGAATAACAACTTGAGAGACAAATGCAGTGTCTGAACATGTGATGCCAATTTGCCCGTGCAAAATAAACACAAATGCACACAGACACTTGAGAGGAGCCAGGTAGCCAATCTTCTAAGCGTGGTTTGATCTGCTTGTGAAGGAAAGTACTCACAGGCTGGAGCCCTGAGACGGCCCCAGCAGGTGGAGGGCCTAGGGCCGAGTGGGCCAGAGACCCTTCCTCACCCTCCGGCCTGCAGGTGTCGCCATCCTGCTGATTTCCTGTTGCCAAGGACGCCAGCAGCCTCACCGTGACTGTGACCCACCGTGTTTGTGTGCGGGAGGGCCTGTCGCTTGGTAATGTTCTCGGGAAGAGCAGGAAAGCACGGAGCTCCACAAGATGAAGGTTGTGTCCACCACACAAAGCTCAATCGTTCGAGCCAGGCTCCCCTCTGGAACTCACGACCTGGGCATTCACAGATAATGTCAACCAGGTAGGACGCGCTGTCACGGGGACGCTAGACCCGATTCAATGACCAGGAGCAAGGCAAAGGCGGCTTCCTTTATCTCCCAGGACAAAGCTGGCATCAACTCTGACTGGAAAATTAAAAGACAACATTTTCCAGCACTAATCAAATCCCTTCCATGTAACGAGTGCCAGCGTCTGGGAGGGCAGCTGCAATCACGTCTGTTTACCAAATAAAATCACGAGATAGTGACGAGAAGGACAGTGTGACAGACACCCAGGATGGGCTCTGTTTCCAGGGTGTTCTCACTTGCGTGGTGGCCACCTGACTTCATGTGAACAGGAACTTCTTCGAGAGGCAGACACAAGGGGGACACAGGTCAGGCCCCAGGGATCTGGGCCAGGGGCACTCACGCTGCAGCCAGGGGGTCCGAGGTCCACTGAGCATCCACCCTGAGTGACTCTGAGCAAATGTTTTCAACCTTCCCGAGACTCGCCCTGCTGTTCTACAAGGCAGAGAGGATTGCCATCAGAAGTAACGGGGCCATCAAAGCCCTCGGTACAGAGCCCAGCACCTGAAAGCGCCCTCTGGAGCGCAGCCACCCTTGTTGGGTCTGCTGGCATCGTCCCGACCCCAGAGGGGACAGCTGGGCTGAGATCCCGTGAGACCTCAAAGCAACAGACGACACAACCAGAAACAGAAGCCACCACTCCTGATCCCAGTCCATCGCTTCTGCCACTCTGCCATGGAAACACTGTCAAAACAGAGAGAAGGAAAAGCCTGACGGAAGGGTGGAGGGCTGCGTGCAGTGCGGCCTGCGCTACGGGAAGGAAAGTGGGGGTGACTTGAAACTCGGGCAAGGAAAACAGAAAAACACCGTTTGACCGTAGTTCAGTCTTCAACCACGTGATAAATAAGTAGAGGCTTCAAAATGCTGGGAAGCCTTTTCTGCCCCAAAATTCATAAGGGAGCAGCAGCACGAGAAGAGACTCTGGTAGCGCCTGGGCGAGGGGCCCTCTGCAGACCCTGCCCACAGAATGACGTCTCACCACTCTTACAGGCGCTGCAGGGCTGACCTTACTGCGAATCGACTTCCCTCTGAGTCTCAAGAACACACACCCATGTTTATTCTCCAGATGCCCAAAAACTATTTCTGGAGGTTTTCCTGGGATATAACTAAGAATACACTCAGGAGAAGAAAACTGGCCACCAGACTCTGCAGTTAACTTCCAGCTCCTCTGCATT
The DNA here is from genome assembly GCA_004363535.1 of Dasyprocta punctata. Taxonomy (NCBI): domain Eukaryota; kingdom Metazoa; phylum Chordata; class Mammalia; order Rodentia; family Dasyproctidae; genus Dasyprocta; species Dasyprocta punctata. Next base: position 22,876 of record RJWM01012653.1, read on the forward strand.
TCTGCTGCCTCTGTATCTGATGCCAGACCTTGGAGGTGGATTCCCTAGCTTTTAAAAATCACTACACTCACCTATTCAATAGGTAAGGATTGAAATCTCGGATGGCCAAATAATGGGTTATCCTTATTTAAGGATATGCAGCAAATTAGATTTTTTGATACCAACAATTAGGAATACATACTTCCTGTTTCTAAGCCATTTCAGGTTTAATTAGGATTCTCGAAGCCCCATTTGTCTTAACAATTTGACAGCTCTGGCTTCCCCTTCTACACCCACACTTCTCCTTTTTCAACGCGCTTCCCCATTTCTAGCGTTGTACTCCATCACAATGCCAAAGGGAAAGGAAAGCAAGCCCCTGAGCACAGCGGCCCGCAGGGCTCCTCCCTGGAACATGCCACTTTCAAAGCACCAGTGATAAAAGGTTATTTCCCCGTGACTGACAATTATCTCTAAGCTAATCATTAAAGCATCTTATTAAAGTGCGAGTGCTTGGGGGCTTCCTGGGGAGGCGGTAGTGGAGCCCCCCGAAGGAGAAGATGACATCACAGGAGTCATGTGCAGGAGCACCCCGTTTGTCCATTTAAATCAGTTTCCTCACCCATAAGAGGCGTTTCAGGAGCAGGAAAGCAAGCGCGATGCATAATGCATTGCGTCGCGATGGTAATAATTAGCCTGCTCCCCGCCACCGTCTCCCAAGACTTCAGAATCTCTTCGAGTAAGCGTTTTGTTCTAAAGGCTTTGACAAAAATGCCATTTAGGGACTTTCAAATTTACAGCACGGCAATTTGTCATCATTTACAGAGGGAGGGAAAAAGGTAAGAGGAGCGCGGGGCTGCCTGGTTCCTCGCCAGCAGACCTCCCGAGGCGAGGCGGGAGCCGGGGCTCCCGGGGGAGAAGGGCACCGCTGCCCCCGCCCCACTGCGTTTCCTCTTAGAAAGGGACAAAGTCACGGCCGCTTCTTCACCCGAGGGTCGAGCATGAGCAGAACTGAAGGCCTAGAAATGAAACCCAACTCCGCGCGCTGCCCCGCCCCTCACCGAGCCGGGGTTGGCGGCGGAGGGGCACGAAACGCGTTCTTTATTCTAATCAGCGTTTTCAGAAGGTGGGACCGTACCTAAAACAGCACTAAATTGACAGAACAGCAAAAACACGAATGACCACAAAGAGAAAAAGGCCTCTTCACAGTGAGGAGCTGTTCAGGTTCCTTATTTGGTAGGAAACCGCTTTTCCTAGATTGGAAGTGAGGTTCAGGCCCGGGTGCTAAGGAACACGTTCCCTGCTGGAGTCCGATGAGACGCCAGGCCCAGAGCCCGCTTCCCGCCGCCTCTTCCCACAGCGCCCAGCACGGCCCGGTGTGCGCCGGCTCCTCTACCCCGGCCCGGGACCACTTGCTCCAGAAAAACTAACTGAAGAATCACACGGGACAGAGAGCCCAGTATTTAGGACGGGCTAGAAGGGGTTAACCTGAAAGATTTAATGATTGAATGATTAATGAAGTCCAAAAGGCAAACTCAAGTGACCAGAAAAATTCTCTTTCAGCTAATTTAACATGTCGCCGTAATTGAACACAGATCGCCCCAAACCACAGCCTGGCTGGCTGCGCCCAGGGAGTGACACTTCCCACCGCGAACCTCTCTCCTGGACCGGGGTTCGGCCCTGTCCCTGGCACCTCTCTCTCCGGACCGCAGCTGGGAAGAGGAGGGCGAAGCAGGCGACAGACCTGGGAAGAGGGTGCCCGGGTTTCCGGGGCGGCGTACTTAGCATTCAGTTACCCGAGAATTCAGGCACACGGAGCTAAGGCCCTGGAATTAAACATCTCCGCAGGTGTCTCCCATACAGAACCCATTGCAGGGCCCCAGGAGCTCACCACGGGCCGTGATGCGGGCGCAGGTCGTGCCGCATGTCACCCCCACGGACCTGCACGGATTCCCGAGCGGGCGCCCAGCTCCTCCTAACCCAGTCCCGTGCGGACACTTCGCAGGGTGGAAGCCGTCTCAGGCCCGGAAGCAGGTCGGAGTGGTTTTCGGGGCCCAGCGCTGCTGAAACAAGGCTGACAGTTACATGACACCCAGACCTCCGGCCCCTCCTGTCTGCCCTGCAGGAGTCGGCCGGGCGGGCCCCAGAGTGTCCCCTCTCCGGCCGTGCCTGGCTCCAGCACGCGGACAGGAGGGGGTCGCCGTGGGCAGTGGAACATGATGCGTGTTGGGTCACATCCATAAAGTCCCTCCGACTTGACCCGCAGACTGAACGGCATTTAGTAAGAGGACAGCCACGCACGTGCGTTAGAGAAGAGAAACATCGCGCTCCACAGCCGTGAGGAGCGAGGGAAGGAGAAGCCGGAAGGAGGGACCGGGGAGGAGGCGGTGGAGCCGCCCGGCCCCGAGCCCACTCCCGCCGGCCCGTGCCCACTCGGCCTGCGCCCGCACGGCTGCACGGATCAGCTCAGATTCCCCCGCGCGACAGTGCCAACCGTGTCTCCCACCGCTGCCTCCGCAAACACCCCGCAGCGTCCTCTCCGCACCCTGGAGGACGCGTGCTGTTTCGGTTTCGTCAGGTTGTCTTTCCTTACTTTCCACAATCTGAAGAGTCAGGACATTTTCCGTCTTTTTCTTCTAATTCCATTGCAAAAGTTTTGCTGAGATCGCTGAAGGTGTCCGTCCTGTGGGCCGAGGTCTGAGCTCTGCCCCGGCCACCACCACCAGCACCAGCCTCCAGCCCCGCCCTCGGTGCTGCCCGCACTCCCCGCCCTCGGGACCCTCAGGACCCTGGGGACCCTCCTCCACCCACGACTGCGCGGCCTCACGTCTCTTCTGGGCCCTACGCGGCTCACCACCTAGTCTAACTAATCAGATTGCTCTGTTTGTGTCCTTGTTAAATTTATGACAGCTTTGTTTTAAAAAGATCTCAGACCCTTGTAGTCACCTATGTCTAGGCTCCCAATGAAATGACCAACTCAGAAATCATATTTAGCCGGGTGTGGTGGTGCACACCTGTAACTCCAGCACTCGAGAGGCTGAGGCAGGAGGCCTGCTGTGAGTTTGGGGGCAAACCTGCACTATACAGTTCGGGACCAGCCTGAACTACATAGCAGGACCCTGTCTCAAAAAAATTAGACTGACACTTATCTTCAATAATCCCAACGAGTACAAAACACAGTGAATATATTCAGATTAATTCAGAAACACCACCCTTCTGGTAAAGCCCGTCGGGGAGTCTGTTGGACTCATGGGCAATCACCCACACTGTGGTCAGTGGTCTCAGACAAGGCCACTGCTGCTTCGTCACACGAGGTGACAGGTGGGGGGCTGTCATGCACACCCTCACTTCCCAGTTTATTTCCAGTTCTGAAACACAACTCAATCAGTAAACACCAAAGTGGACAATTTTTAAACAAAGTCACAAGAAATAATACTTAGTCTGAGGACACATAACACCAGGGGTGGAGTGGGGGGTGCGTGTGCATGTGGGTGTGCGCACCCAAGAAACACACTTTCTCCGCACTCTGACCCCCTACGCAGAACCCTCCTGCAGGCAGACTGTGACTTCCCCTGCACCGAGAGGTCCTCCGCGGACACCCGCTGGGCGCCCTCCCCCGACTCACTTCTGACGCTCCTGCATGGGGCCAGTGTCTGCTACACAGGCCGAGGCCTCGGTCCACAAGGCCTGGCCTCTTCCCACGCGGTCTGTCTTCTGACTGTGGGCCACAGCCAGGGTCCCTGCACTCCCTCCTGGGGTTTAATTGGTTTGCTGTGGGGCACTCAGCAGTTGGCCATGAAGGATGTGACCCAGGAGCCGGCAGGGAAAGCAGCGGTAGAGCAGGTATGGGGCTGGAGGGTCCCCGACCCGGGGAGCCACCCCATGCCTCTGGGGGTTTGTGGAGCCCTCCTGGGAGATAGCAGCCACAATCCCTGGCCATCAGAGATCTACCCAGGCTTCAGCCCACTCTCTCTTCCCAGGGTGGGGAGTGGGACACAAAGTTCCAAACTTCTCAGCAGGTCCTTGGCCCCACCCAGAAGTTATCCGGGGATCCCAGCCACCAGTTACATCATCAAAGTATGAAAGACACTCAGTCACCCCAGGAAGCCAGGGTCCGGGAGCCACATGCCAGGAGCCAGGGGCAGACACTGAATACATTGTCCCCCTTCTGTCGCAGCACCACATGGCTCACGTCTGGACGTCCCCCAGGCCCCATGTGGCCACAGGCGGAGCTCTGCAGAGGCGGCTGGATCTAGGGTGCATGGCTGGTATGAAGGGTGTGTGGCTACTAAGTCAGTCCACTGACTGGTCTGGCATAGTCTGGGTAGGATCAAGAGTGTGAGTGCTACGTCCGCCCTAGTCTTTATCGAGTAAAAGGGACAAAAGGAGGACTAATGGCCCTTCGTGCCTGCCCTGCCATGGGCTCCTTCTCCTCTGCGAGGCCCCTCTGCCAGCCACCCTGCCTTGGAGCCAGCCGACTACAGACTGTGAGTCAGAGAAACCTTTCCCCCTTTAACTTTGGGGGCCGGGTATTTTGTCTCAACAATGAGAAAAGTAATTGAATCAAGTGTGAAGTGTGAAGAAAGAAGAAGAGAGCTGCCAAGGCCAGGTCGGGATAAACCCTGAAAGAAAACCCAACAAGTTGTGCAACAAAAATGAGGCCACAGTGTGGAAAATTATCTGATTTGTGAGTTACATTTTGAGGTTAAAGTGATGCAAAGTTGAATTGTGCTAGTCAGAATTTCAACCTAAGAACAGACAGACATAGGAACTCACCGTGTGAAATACACTTCTAAATTCACAATGTTTAATCACTGATTTCTATTTAGCACCAGAGGCCAAGTGAATTCCCCCTCCCCGTCATGGGTTTTTAGCTTCCAAAACCATAAGACAAAGAAACATCTTTTCCTTACAAAGTAACTCCCTTCTGGTATTTTGCTACAGCAATAGAAAACAGACCAAATGGCATAAGGGCGTCTACCCTTCCCTCTCTAATGACTATAGAACCCAAACAGGTTCACACTGAACAGAACCAACACTTTGCTCGATTACCCGTAAAATGAGAGTAACTGCTACTGTGAAACCCAACCTGGATGGACTGCTCAATTTTAAAGTTTCATACGCTTTGCTTTCAAGAGAAACACAAAGACCAGAAGAAATCTCAAAGGCTGGTTAGCAGTTGGTCTCCGCGGATTGCTCGCCAGTGCATTCACTGGAGTCCCACTGGCCCCAGGGTCTCGGGATACGCTGCCACAACGACACCGTGCGACGGACCCCGGCACACAGCGCACAGCGAGGCCAGTTTCACAGAGTCTCCAGCTGAGAAGAACTAAACAGACATGGGTGGACAGCAGGGCAGGAGGAGAGCGCAGACGGCTGCAGACCTATGCACGCCTTTAGCGAGGGGCGCCCACAGGGGTACCCGGGCGGACCTTGCTGACCCCTGGGCTCTTCCTCACTCAGCCCCCTCCCTCCCTGCCAGCTCCCCTGGGGCCAGCCCCCAGCCCCCCCCGCCATTGCACCCCATCTCCCTTCCCAGGGCCATGCGGCTGGCCTGGCCTGGACACCCCTCCACCCAGCCTCTCCTGATGGCTCAAAGGTAGATCATGATTTTAATAATAAATTTTTCGTTCAAATTTGATTTGTAATTCAGATCCCTCCGCAGTCTGCTCCCAATCCTACTCTTAATGGTGTTTTCCATGGAGCCTCGGCATAGAAGCCCGAGGGAGCTGCACGCCTTCCCTTCCGCACCTGGGGCATCCCTCCTGTTGGTCTTTCCTCCTGCCAATCTTCTTACCGCCCGCCTTCCGCCAGGGCAAGTGCACACACCCTTCCCAGCTGGCCATTTCCCTGGCGTGCTTTAAGCAGGTGGGTTGGAAGCGGTTCCTGTTCTCTCAATGCTTAGAGCCGGCCCAAGCCCACCACGGTGGTCGTTAGCACATTCTACGTCCTATCTGCCTTGGTACTTTGCTATCATCTATAAAAGACAGACGGGCTTGTTTTTGTTGTTGTTGTCTATTTGTTTTGTTTTTTGCCTTGTCCTTGGTATCATGATTTTTCCTTGTTTATTCATTCAACAAACATTTATGGAACAACCTCTATGACGGGCTTTGTTCTAGGAACTGGAGATTCTACAATGAGCAAAACAAAATCCCTGGTGTTTTGTTTTGTTTTGTTTTGTTTTTTGTTGTTTTTTGGGATTTTTTTGTTTTTTTGGCTCTTACAACCTAGGGCACATAGCAGGAGTTCAATAAACACATACTAGACAGTTTTTCAACCAAATATGTTTGTACTTTCCAAAGTATGAGTAACATTTTTTAAATTACATAAATGTTTAACAAAGACCTTAAACATACGGTGTTTTTATTGTTAGGCCTCTGCTGAGGGTCAGAGTTGAAAATTCTCAGGTACAATGCTTCTTGACTTTTCAGTAAATACACACGTCCAGGTCTCCCACATGAGGAAACTGGCACCATGTCAGAAAAAAGTCAGAGGAATTAGAATCAAAGATCGCCGTAGTGCTAGGCTGCTGAGGTCCGTACCCCTCTTTTCATAGTTCAGCCAGCTAGGGCTTCCTCACATCTGCAACTCATGCATTGCTGTACCAGGCGACAGGAATACAGCGGACAGCGCAATGGACAAGGCCCGGGCTGCCCAGGCTGGGGGGCGGAAGGTGACAGCCAACTGCGCCATCCCAAGAGCTCCCAGCAGCTGCACAGAGCCACATGCACAGCTAGGCCGAGGAGAGTGGCCGAGGTCTCCTGCATCCAGGCCGGTGGTCAGGGAGCCTCTCTGGGGTGGCACTTGGGCAGAGCTGAATGAAAGGCAGAAGCAGGGCACCAGAGGGGCCGAGTCACAGACCCCAGCCCCACCAGCAGTGAGCAGAAGGCGCGAGATGGGGTGGAGCTTGGCAAGTTGGAGAAAAGTCCATGACGGTGGACACCTGCAGGCTCTGAGCAGAGGACTGGTGTGGTCCGGAGAGGAAGTGGCCAGCGGTGCAGAGGGGAAGCCCAGAAGCCATGGCGTCCAGGGTCCACGCGAAGGCATCGGGAGGGATGGGGACCCCAGAGGGGTGGCACAAGATGAAGACAGGAAGAGCGGCGCTCACCATCAACCTCCATGGGCGGGCCAGGCAAGGTGGGGACCACAGGGACAGCGCGTGCGCAGGCCACTGGGTGAGCGCAGACTTCCCAGAGCGCACAAGGGCCGCCGCGGCTTCCCATCCCCAGTGAGTGGAAGACGTGCGCTGTGGCCCAGGGTCCCAGCAGGTGACCAGCGGGAGGGAGGCGCTGTGGGCAGGAAGCAGGGACGTCCCATCCTCCCAGCCCAGCCACGGGAGCGGCCACCCTTCCCTCGGAGGGTGTGAGGAGCGCCGGGCTGTGCCTCTGGCTGGGGGCTCTGCTGTGAAGGGTCTGTCAGAGGAAGGACAGAGGTGGGGAGTGGGCACGAGGGCGTGGCGCTGTCCGCAGCGAGCCTCTCAGTGGGAGGCGGATCCCGGTGGGCCGGAGGTGGGGAGATGAGGGGGTGCACGTGTCCCCCAGGGCCGGGTCCTCTGGCGGGCAGGAGGCAGTGGGATTCTGGGTCTGGACGGAGGTTTCGGCCTCTGCGGGGGAGAGGCCCGTGCTCCACTGTCCCGGGAAGTTGGCAGTGCGGGTGGCACTGTGGGGCAGGCCTGGATGTAAGGCTCCACGGAAACACCGCCCTGAATCAGGCAGCATCACAGTGGGCCCAGCGGCGTGGCCCCAGCTCCCAGGTCTGGGCTTCGTTCATTCCCGGGCACAAGCTCAGCACTCCTCCCTGGGGGCCCAGGGGGCCCCACTGTGTGCCGTGCCGTGTCCTCTCCCCTAGCTGTGACCCTGGAGACTCAAACCCCGCTGTGACCTGCCTAGCATGGCTCTCAGGTGTCCGACCAGCACTGAAGCTGAGTCCCTCCCTCACCCACGGAGCCAAAAGAGGCAGTGAGAACAGGTGTAGACGCTTACAGCTATGGTGATGGAGGGGCCGCCCAGGCGCCCTGCTGGGGCCTCTGAATTCTCAGTAATGCAGCGAGGTCCAGTTTGAGAGTCCGGAAGGGACAGGGCAGCCTGGGGTCGGGCTGGAGGGAGGCAGGAGCACCGCGCAGAGATAGGTAGCAGCTGGGGCAGCAAAGAAGGACCAAGGCCACAGGCCAGGGCCCATGGGAGCTTCGGGGTCCGGGTCGAGTGGTCCCCACTCGGACGGCAGCATGGCACAGTCCTCCTGCAAGCTCGGCTGCTCCAGGCCAGCTGCACGTAGGGGTTCATCTCCGAGACCCGAGGATTGGAGGAAGCCCTGAGCACGGGTGACGAAGGAAAGCGAGTGGACGAGAAGGCGAGTGACAAGGCCAGTGCACCACCGATGTCCTAGACGAGGTGTCAGGATGCCGCTCCCCGCGGGCTGTGGTCACCTGACACCACTAACTGAAGTCCGCAGGGTTTAGTCTCCACTGTAAATGACATGGACACAGCTAGGGAGGGCGCAGGGCCCGTGCGCGGTGTCTGAGTGTGGGAGGTGGAGGTGACCGGACGCTCGGCACACAGGGGAGGCAGCGTACACACAGAAGTATGCGGGTGCCCGGTCTGCGATTCCGGAGAGACTGCGACTGGGCCCAAGCCCAGGACGCCCAGACACTGTCCCATCCTCCCAGCATCTGCCTTCGGGCACACAAGAAACAACGTTCACCATCTGCCCACACTGACTTGTGTTTCCAGTGCCCCCAAAAGAGTGGCACTAAAATATTATAGTGTGCAGGAACCAGCACAAGTATCAGGAGCTCCCCAATTGATGAGATGCCCCAGAAGTCAAGGGCAAGATCAGATGAAGGTCTGGACGGAGGCAGGTTCAGACGCCGCCCCTGTCGCTGGCTGGAGGCCTCACCTCTCCTTGGTCAGCCTTGATTTTATTCCCCAAGAGAAAAATCTGAACAAAAAGCATCTCAAGAACTTGTCTGTTGATTAAATGAGATGATACAATACAGCACTTACCATGGTTCCTTGAAAAAATAAGAGTGCGACACGTAATTATCAAGTGTAATTAACAGGTTCAATGAGAAAAAGTGAGTCTCTCGATGTTACCATGACTGTAAACCTCAGGCCGCTTAACCGTAGAGAGGAAGCTACATATCAACCTGCAACTGCACCTTCCGTGGGACCCTGGCCCACGGAGACAGCTGGGAGGACAGGAACAAAGGTGGCCTCCTCACCACGGGGTCTACGTGGCAGTGCCAGCTACGGCTCCCCGGAGACAGTGCCCCAACCAACACCATGTGTTTTTCATGCAAAGAGGCTGCCCAGATAGAGAGCCGACCCCGCGACCACTGGCTAAGGCAGTGGGTCACAAGCAGGTCCACGTGGAGTCCGAAGGCCAGTTAGCAACTTACCAAATTTTTTTTTAACTGATGAACTATTTGATTCTGATTTTTAGTAGTTCATTTGCAGTATGCAAGGATCACACTCATCACGAGGAGTTGGTACTGGTGCATAACACGTCTTAATTCTTTCCTTTATCTCCTTACAAAATATTTTTATTCTAACACTGGTGTTGTGCAAACCGAAGGCTGGCTCAGAATGAGTGAAGAAGAATAAGCTTAAAGACAGGTACAAAATTTAAACTTTGGAGTTGGGGAAAGAGCCCGGCATGGCCGATGAATGTCCTATACACGTCATCCCTCCTCCAGATTCTTTCTGAACACAGGACACAGCACCACGAAATAGTTCTACCACTGAAAGGGATAAAAGCCAGTTAAGCTGCCCCTCTCTTGCCTAACATAATAAGTGAGCAGGCTGGCAAAACGAACTTCCCACATTCGCACCCTGGTTTTGAAAACCGGATACCTCACCTGCCCTTGTGTCGCTCTGTTGCTCAGTTTTAAAGAAAATGTAAAGTCAGCATTTTTAGGAAGCGTCGACATGGAGATAACAAAGGATCCGGATTCCACGAAATCCAAATGTCACCTGACCAGGGGCTGGAACTCAGAGTCCCCAGATACAATCTCATTGTCTGTGCGGCCCACCTTTAAACCTGTCTGACTACTCCAGGGTGAGGGGAGGCGCAGGCTTCCCCCTGCTGTTCAAGTCATGCGAACTGTGTCAGACCCCAACTCCCTCACAGTTCGGTGGTCCTAACCCGCGCCTCCCGGCCGCTAGTGGTACAGGAACGCTCCACACACCGCCCCACAAGCACCACCCCACTGCAGACAACAGGTACCAAGTGCCATCTACTGCTGTCCTCGCTGTCACTCCGAGGCCGGCCTCCTGCACATCCCGCAGTAATGCAAGCGTCCGCTTATGTCAGGGCCTCAAAGAATGGGAGTCCTCCTTCAACTCTGATCTTTTCTAAAGGAAATAATTACAAATGTGATTCCCTCCTTTGGAGACAGCCAAGAGATCTGAATTTCCGTGAGTGAGAGCGTGTGATTTGCAGAGGAAGGGGAGGAAAAGCCAGGCAGGTCTGTATTTCCTGACTACCATTTCTTCTTATGGCCCGGCAGTTCTCAGACAGGGAACCCCTTCGCTGGAAAAAGACCTCATTACGGTCATTTACAGTGAGTGTGTGTGTGTGTGTGTGTGTGTAAAACTCCGATGCCGGCTGAGCTCTTTGGGCTGCACCACAAACCACGCCACCCTCTGGTCTTAGAGGGGAAACAGCACAGCAATATCACCATCGCCACTCCACACTCACAGCCTGTGCTGCGCATCTGAGATGTCTCACATCGGAAAGTTTAGGCACGTTTTCACTCAACAAACCTCCACGTCACCCGGACGACAGAACTCCACGTGCAAAAGCGAACTCGAGATGTGGCACCCGAAAGAGCGCCAGCACTTCAGACCTCGTTCTTAAAAAGCAAAATCAAACAACGCAGTGCTTTCTCATGGAACTACAAAGTGGAATCAGCACAGCACTCCACGCGCCTCCACAGACACAGAGCCTTCTAGGAGGTGGCGCCCAGGAGGGAAGGAAGGTGGAGAGCAGAGCACCCCAGAACACGCCCCCCGGCCGGGGCCGCATCCTCCACACACGCGCGCACCTGCTCCAAGCATCTCCCACGTGAAAAGGCTTCAAATAAACCAGCTTTCCACGTTTCCAGAGGCCTTGTGGCCCCGGCCGGCCTGCGCCCGAGAGGGCAGGACACTGAGTTGGCCCCGTCCCTCTTGTGAGCAGCAGCGGGGCCGAGCAGCACTTTAGAAGCAAGAATCCACAGCTGCAGGACAGGGCAGGCAGGCCGGAGGAAACGCTTTCGGAGCCATCAGCGCGCAGGAAGAGGCACAGCGCGATTCAGTCGTCTGATCAGGCGCTCATGACCTGCTCGCCTGAGAGGAAAGGCTGCGAGCACCTCCGAGTCCACGCCCTGGGGACGAACCCCGGACGCAGACTCAGTTTCTTTTATTAATTCATTAAAAAGGAAAGAAGAGAATAAAGAGTCATCCATGCCAAACATCTTGCAGCTGAAGACGTGGTAGCTGGGGTTCCCCATGGAAGACCCTCCTTCACCCTTCTCCAGATTCTCAGGGGCCCCCTCGGAAGCACAGACGGCTCCACGGGAGTGAACAGACTCTGAATGGGCCTCTGCACCATTAACCAGGCATGCTGGATAATTCTGTGTCGCGTGAGAGAGCGTGTGGCATCCCAGGGGGAGGGGCAGTGTCCTCCGCCTTCCTCCACTACCCAGGGCTGCCTAGCCTGCCTTATCTCGGAGGCTGGCCCATGACCTTCATGGGCACAGAGCTGCCCTCCGCTGAGAACCACCAATCTGACCACCGGAAGCCATCTGTTAGGAGCATGTGCCTCCTAAAAATAACCAAGTCATAAAAAGGATGGGAGGGGGTCCTGTTAAAACTGCCACCTGCTAAAAATAATGAACCCAAAGTAGTAGCTGCTTAGTTCCACAAAATTTATGCTGCACTGTATCTCGACGCTTTCTGGAGCCTGATGACGGCCCTGTGATGACCCGCGGGGTCCGTGCTGTGGCACTGTGCAAGAAAGCGGTCAGTGCAACCCGGCCCCTGCAACAGTGCTGCACCAACGGCACCGGGGCCGCAGTACTGCTGAGAGGAAGCCACGCCCCTCTCCCGGGGCAACCCCAAGTGGGCACGGTCATCTGGCTCCAGCTGAGAACCCTCCGACCCCCAAGCAGGGGAGGAGAGACCACCAGATCCTGACTTGCAAATCACCCTGGATTCAGAAAGCATGTGGTTTTTCCGATTTGAGAGTCTTTTAAACTTTGGTAGCCACCTGGTTTACTTGGTATATTGGGTGATATACTATGTACCCCCAAGTCCTCACATACTTTTGATGGGGCTGAGTCTAGCACTGGGATTGGAGATGTGAGTGCTACACCCGTCCAGGGGTGGAGCTGAGAAACAGTGTAAGGGAGGCGGGCCTTCCTCTTGCTCTTCCGCCCTCCTCCTCTGTCGCCAGCGTGCCTTGTGGTTGTGCCCACCATGAACGGCAGTCCTGCCACGCCATGCTGCTTTGGAGCCAACTAAGTATGGACTGAAACCCCCGAGAACAGTAAGAAATAAACCTTTCCTTCCTTAATTTTAGTCATTAGGTATTCTGCCTCGGCAATGAGTAAAAAGTAACTTGGACTCCAGGAATTTGCAGATCTTCCAAGGTTACGATTATGATTTTCCCTTAAGATGGTCATCACTGTAGCCATATACAGTTGAGCACTCTGAAACATTCCTGAGATCCTAAATTAGTCTTTGGTTTTTGACCATTCAATGCTATGAAAGTTTTGCCTGCACTTGCCATATAAATACAGATGACTGACATGTCCACTTCCTTGCGTCCTTATTATATTTTTACTCTGTTCTTTGTAAATAGATTGCCAACAAATGCGCCTTTAAATTTTGTTTTTAAAAAGGCCTCCCAGCCTCAAAGAAAATGGCTTTCCTGGACTCTTGCTGTGTACAAGTTAAGAGCTGCTGCTTCCTCCCCATCTCTAAGAAGAAAAGGATGAAGAGAGACCTGCTGTAGACAGCTGCACATCCACCAGACAGCCCCCCACGCCAGCAGGCCCAGCGCACCCCACTGCCCTGCACACTGGGACACGGTCCCCAGTAAAAGCTGCCCTCCCCCAGAGACAGACACCCCAGGGGAAAGCACTCGACACAAAAAGATGGAATAAATATCTTCTCAGGGGTTAAGGTGATTTGTCCTAATAAGAAATCTGAGTCACACAACCTGTCGTTTTGATTTTTTATCAAGAAAGTCACTTACTATTTACAATCACTAATGGGTCTCAGGCAGGTATTGAAGCTGGCTATGGAAACACGTGTTGCCCTTTCCTCGCGTCAAGGGACAGCGGAGAAAGGCAAGGTCTGTGCCACTCTCTGTGGGCTCCATGGCTCCCGTCATCAGAGAGAACCCGGGAGCTATTTTGAACGCCTGTCGTCTTCCACACACTCCCTCGGCGGGGCCGATGGCTTCTTAGCACAATGTCCTCCCTTTCAAGAATTTGTTTTGAAGGCACACAAGTGCAGGAGCCCATTCTTGCAAAGCAGCAGCCCGTCCACCTGACTGCAGACCGTGAGTAAGCAGGAATCGCGGGCTGTCGCCTGCAAGGGCTCTCACACCAGTCTCTTCTAAAGCGGAAACTCACGAGGGCCGAGCTGCAGGGTCATCTCCGTGGCGGATCACAATACAATCGCCAACGGATTAGAACATCAAACTTGCTTAAGATGCCTAAATGGGAAAGGGTATTTTTAATATTATCTAAAATAAGATCTCAGGACACAAAAAGATATTTTTAAGGTTCTGAATTTAGGCCTCTTTCCAGTGCACATCTGAGTCTATTTTAGTTCAAAAATCAAGGACACACTGTTTTGAAAGATCATTCCATTCCAACATTAATAACTGCCCTCGATTTTAACATATACATGGCAAGGTCTCAAATGCAGATATAGCCAGATATGCCTTTTTCTCTTTTGCTGACGACTTAGCCTAACGATGCACACTTTGCATGATGAATACAGTCCACGTGTGACCATTTGCCTGAAGGAAGGCAGCACAGGATGAGAAAATCCAGCAGCAGAGGATCCCACAGTCCTCCATGTGCAGCTTTCAAACGAGCCTGGGTAATGATATTTGGATGAAGCCACATGAAATCTTCCTGGGAACAGATCTGATCATCCCATCCCAGCTCTAGTGCGCTCTCTCTCTCTGCCTCTGTGCCTCTCTCTCCCCACTACTGGAGAGTGAACCCAAGGCTTTCTCACTGAGCTACGTCCCTACATCCCCAGCCTTTCTTAGATATTTTATTTTGAGACAGTGTTTCACTAAGTCACCAGGTTCCCCAAGGTGGGCTCGCACTTGCCACCCTCCTTCCTCAGACACCTAGAGCTGCTGCACCTAGGGCATGCCCACCACGCCTACCCTAGTGCATCTCTTATGCTCACTCATGTAGGAACCCAATGGGTTTCCGCTGCCTTACTTGGAGCCTTGTGACCTCCTTTGGGCTTCAAAGGGCTCCTCTGATAGGACGGCAGTAGCTAGTGGAGAAGGGGTCAGTGTGATTCCATTGCAGTAAAGTCCACAGCCAAAGCAGCTGCTGTTAATAAGCCAGATTAAATAGGCTCAAACAGGAAGAAAGAACGAGACGGGTAGGTCAGTGGGTAGATGGATACTAATACACACAGGTCACTCTTAAGCTAGGAGGAACCGTGCCAGCAGCACTTTGCCCCTTCCACCCTGGGTCTTTCCTGTCATGAGCCCCATCAAAGCTGCTCATATTCTTTTGCTACTCCATGAAGCCCTAACTCAGTATCAAAATACCCTCCCTTAAAGCACTGCCCCACACAGAGTTCTCCAGCAGCGTACTGCTGTGTGCTGGCATGGCTGGCCTAACTGCCTAGCTTGTGTCTGACCCTCTCCCTCAACCAGGGCTCAGGCAACCCCTTCCCGGGCGAGCCTGTGTGTCTGTGAAGATGGATCACAGGCCGCGAGGCCAGAAGATCCAAAGCTGGGTGCTCATACTGAGGACTCCCCAGCTGTGTGCCCCCAGGCTCCAGAACCAGTCTCCAGTGATCAGAGTGGGGAACAGTGTGATCTGTAAGTTGGGGGACCGCAGGGGTGGTAGGGAAAGATGACAAAGGCACATGACATAATCAGAAACACCTGGGGAGTATTTCAAACCACAGCCCTTCCCCAGGGTGCATCTGAGTTTCTCACAAGAGCCGCAGGACCAGAAAAGCACAACACACATTCCTCTCCTGTCTCTCCAGCTTATTCACCTAGGCCCTGAGAACCAGTGTCCTGACTCTTCCTGGGGGTGGAGGATCCAGACAGAGGGAGATGACCTAGAACCCAGCTCGAGTCGTCAACAGAGAGGGCCTCCTTCTCTCTCACACTCCTCTTACTCAAGGTGGGGTCAGCAGGGAAAAGTGGCCCCGCCGCTTCCTTCATAGTCCTATTCTTCCTATCAAACTTTGCTTCCACTGTCTCTGAAGTCTTCAGTACATTCTAATGCTCCCAAACTCTGCAATGATGGGACTACGGTGTACGGAGGGGAATGGTTTACATCTAGAATGTCTCTCCAAAATCTCAGAGGTTCAGGGGCTTTTGGAAGGTGATTAGCTCACAGCGGTGTTCTACTCAACAGTGGACTGATCTTTTGATCAGTTCATAGCTAAATATGCTGTTCGGAGGTGGGGCGTGGTTGGAAGAGATGTGTCACAGGGTGTGTCCCCATCTTTTGGCTCCCACCTTCTCTCTCTACTTCCTGGTCATCATGAAGTGAGCAGCTTTCCTCCACCATGCCCCTCTGCCATGATGTTTCTGCTTTGGGGGGGTCACCCAACCATGGACTGAATCCCCTGAAGCCATGTGCCAAATTAAACCTCTCCTCCTTTGATTGTGGCTGTCGAGTATTTTATCCCACTGATGGGAAAAGAATGCACAGGGTCTCTTGCGACAGTGAATAACAAGGGCTCTGGCTGGTGACATGAGACCCCGCAAGGCAGATGAACCAACCATTGGTCAAAGTTAAACACCTAAACAAACACCAAGATCACGTCTAGGTCAACATTTTTCTATCTAAAGTGTCTCCATAAACATACAATTAAACTTATTATAAGACATCAGCCATGAAAGAGTTAAGAGCTATTGGTGTTGGTGAGCCCTTACACACATGCGTGCACACACACACACACACACCAGTCACCCTCCTCAGTCTCTGCTGTCACAGTAAGGTACCAGAGACCCCCAGCTGGGGCTGCCAATTTAAATAACTTGTAAGAGGACATTTCTGGCCCCCGGAGAGCAGTTCATGTTTCTTACGCACTTCCTCATCACTTGCTGAAGAAGCAGGCAAAGGATCGCCCTTCATAGCAACTGCCAATGACAAGCCCTGGCAGGGAGGAGCTGGCTGGGTGACCTCTCCACGGTGCTGAGTGGCCCTGCTCTCAGGGGTGCAGCCGCCGCTGTGGTCCGGTGCCTTCAGCTCATCCCTGAAGTCTCACAAGTAATATCACAAAGCATTCTTATTTCTCCCTGGCAGCTACACATCAGTTATTAAAAATGCTCCACAACTGATATTAAGAAATAAACACCGTAATTAAGCAGGCTGGGATTTGGGGTTTTCAGTGTCCTGTGGGAACTCAAGATCAAATCACGCCACAGCGGGCTACCGCGGAGAGCAGAAATAAACCCCGAGTTTCTCTCATGAGAAAACACGTTTATTCAAAATAAGAAGTTTCCACAATAGAGGTCAGTTCCTCCATGGAGAAAGAAGGAGAAGGGCATGTTAAATGCACCCAGAACTGCACTCCCTCTCGGTACCTCCATACTTGCCTGTCTGATGATAAAATCCTGGGAGTTTCCCCATTGCCTGGTGGTCCAGGAATGAGTGGAAAAACCAAGGCTCCTGAAATGGTTATCCTGGGCCCGAGACTAAGACAGGGAACCGAGAGAGATTCCACCACAGTCCTCCACCCCCAACAGCCGGCTCTTCTGACCAATGACCCAATACCCTGGCCCCAGCCCCAGCCAGGACCAGGTCACATGGTGACCCAATGAAGATCCAGAAACCTTGGGGACCTTGAGGCCACCCTGGGGGTGTCATCATCACATTATTATTTTGCAGACACGACAACAAGATAGTCCCAATATCTATAAAGACTTATAAACTGACACTCCTTGTATTATTCACAGTGGGAAAGAATCATTTGAATTCTGTGTAGAACAGGCTCAAAGTTCTTTTCTATTGTACTCCTCTGTTACTTCTTAACAGAGTCAAGTCTCACATGAGTCAAAATCAGGAATTAAATCATGTAGATGTCTTTCTACCATCTCCTCAATATGCCCGTGCATAGTATGGGGAGAAGGTCTTCAAAGTGATCCATGTTGCAGATGGTTTTTCCTAAAAGAAAAGGCAAAGGCCTTTTTCACACAACATCAGACTATGGCCAAACCCAGACATGACTCAAAACTCAATTTTTAACCAGTAAACCAGCAGAATATCCCTACATATGAATAGATTCTACTAGGAATAGAAAATAAGGCCCACTTGGAACAAGCAAAACCGAACTTTAATAAAGGATATATGCAGAACTGGAAAGAAGGAGTCTTTCATTTCTTTCTTAAGAATGTATTGAATTGTATATGTTTAAGGGAACCTGGAGGACATTATACTAAGTGAAATAAACCAGTCACAGAGAGAAAAATAAATAGCCCCAATCTCGCTTATACGGGCAACATAAAATCAAAGACTACTTCTCCTCTAAGAGAAGCACTGCCCTTGCTGCCTTGTCCAGTACCATTCATGTCAATCAGGCAGCCGGGGCAGCAGTGCCAGGCCCATCAGGGCGGACAGTGAGAAGGGCGTGTAGCGCAGTCTAAATCTCCAGAACTGAATCACAGGTGAACTTGGCAGGATAATGACAAGATCCTACATTCGAGGGCCCTCTCAGCAGCTGCGGTCCTCCAAACCTGCACGCTGACGTCCCCCTGCTGCTGTCCTGCCCTGCACAGCCTCCGGGCGGTCAGGCGGGGCTGGCCCTCCGTGGTACCGCTGCGGTCACAGCCGCTTCTTCCTCCATCCGCCCAGGTCTCACAGGGACCGAAACCCCTCGCGCACCCAGGCACGGTGTGGAGACAGCCAGGGCGGTTTCCCAGCGGGTCCCTGGAACAGCGCCTCGGCCTCCCTCCCTCCCCGATTCTGTCATCGCCTAGGAGTTGGGGGCCGCCAGCACTGAACATGGCCTCCCAAGTCTTTCCTCCGGTGTCGTTACTGCCGCATTTAAAAACAGTCTTCTATAAATAGGTCTGCTTGCTCACTCTCAAGTCGCACTCAGTCTCCCGAGTGAAAAATAACTCACCCAGGGGCGCGGGCAGGCTTCATTAATCGCTGCCACTCTGCCCCTCCGTCATGGAGCAGCTCCTGCTAATCCTGTCACCCATCTTTTTGATCTAATTCGTCCCGTCCATTAAAATCATAATATACATTTACATAATCCAGGGGACTTCACAAAAGCCAAAATTAATCCAATCGGATGGGTTTTGGAGCAAAATCATCAGTGTCGAGCAATATACGACAGAAACAATAAAACCAGATTGCCAAAAAAAGAAGATAAATACTGTAACCCATAAGACATTTAATCTGATTCTTATATTTGAATAAAAACTGAAGTTTTAACAATGATTAAAACACTCCTTTCATGTCACTTTGATGAGCTACTAACTTTTATATCCAGTTCTGCAGCAAAATAAGATAATGATAAAAACCCCACAAATCCACGGGATAGTAAGGAGACTGCAGTGTGCCCTTTAAAGGTGATTGAGGCCTAAGAAACTAAGCTTTATTTTGATGTCCGGGTGGCTCTTTGATGAAGAAATGAACTCCCAGGAGCTGTTGGGGAAACTTAAATGTCCGTTTGATGTTTCTGTCTGGCCTTTGGAACGCGACGGTGTAATAAACATTGTGCAGGAATTTTAAATCACGGTCCTCAAGAACAAAGGGTCCGGCGCATGGATGAAATGATCGTCCGAGACATCTGACCTGCTCCAGGTCACACGCGGCCCCGACAGCGATTCTGCCAGGCAGCGTGGCCGAGATGAAGTCCCGTTCCCTGCTCCAAATGTGAATCCCTTTGGGAAAAGAGAAGAAAATGCTCCGAGACCCTTCGTAGAAAATAAATGCTTCCGCAGCCCAGAGTCGGGATGCCAGCAGCGGGGGCAGCGGTAAGGTAAGAGAAGGCACGAGGTGCGTGCACACAGGACGCATACACACATCTCACAGACAGCTCAGCCAGCAGAATCAGGGGCCCAGGCAAGCAAGGCAAAGCTGGTGAAGATGGCAGAATAGGAAGGAAACCAGAAAGAGGCAAAAGAGAAGAACCGCAGGAGGGGAAGGGAGGGACGGGAGGAAGGCCCTGTCCCCGCTGTCTCCTCTCTCCCTGCACCTGCTCCCCCACGAGCTCTGCTCCATGCAGCAAACACGTGGCGGTGGGGGGGGGGCGGCATCCCTAGGACTCTGTCTGGGGAGGGAGGCCACCCCTAGGCCAGCCAGGGCCACACTCACATCAAGTCAGAGAAGGACCTAGGTTTCCAGGAGCAGGTCTCTGAGTCCTGCCCCTGCACCTCCAACCCCTGAACCAATGTCCAGGGTCCACAGCTGCCCGTGGGGGCTTCCCTCCCACGACCCAGGTGAATGTGGGTGTCTCTTCACCCCAGGACTGAGAACCTTCCATCCCCGCTGCCTTAGCTCAACCATGCCTTCAGCAAACGGATGACAACTGTGAATCTTCTTGCATTTTCAAAGCATGAAAGAAAAGGACATTGATCTAGCCAGGGTGGGGAGAGGCTCAGGAGACTCTGAGTTGGGAATTTCTGCACCCAGCTCTCCACACTGCTGAGAGCTAAGGCGCTGTCCCCAGAAGCAGGTGCTGCCCAATTCGCTGAGGGCCAGGGGAAGGGCTCTGCCCCCCAGCCAGGCCCAGCCTTGGGATCTGAAGGGACTGCGGAAGAGCACGTCACCGCTGCCCCTGTCACCACCCGCGGGGGAGAAGCTGGCTCCTGGAATGACATTGGAAGGTCAGCCAATCAGGCGCGGAGCCGCCACCTCCAAGCACACACGCCACTGCCTGCCGGCCCCTTGCGGGCTGGAAGGAGTGAGCCAAGGCACCGCTCTGCGGCCCCTGCGCCCTGCACCCGCCACCTCTTCTCCTTCCTGCGCATCTTCTAGGCTTGAAAATCCTGCTGTGCACACAGTCCTCCTCCTCACGTGGAAAACAAAGCCTGCCTGGACTGCCTGCAGCCTGCCGCTAGCCTGGGCCGCAGCTCGGCTTAGCTGGCCCGCGGAACGCGTGCAGAATGAGCGCTGGGAGCTGGAGAGGAGCTGGGTGCCTAGGAAACCCGACATCTGCACGCAGCAGCGCTCCCCCCTCTGCTGAAGCCCTGCAGCCGCGTCTGGCAAGGTTTGCCGCCCACTAGTGTCCTGTGGTGGGGACACAATTGACATGCAGGTAGCAGCACCTCTCTGTCTCTCCCAGGCTGATCTGCCGGCCACCGAGGCCCAGGGTGCGCCTCAGTGCGGCCGCCAAGAAAACACCCAGGCAGGACCGTGTGCGTGCTCCCTAGGACCCTGCCCGCCACAGGCAAGGTGGACCAGGACATGGAGAAGCCAGAGAACTCGGCCGCCCACTCGGAAGACGCCCCGCAGGCTCTGCCTAATGCCAAATGTATTGCTTTTCACCACCTATTAATTATGTATGAGCCACATTCATAATCTTGCCCATACAGTTCAGCTAATTTCACAAAATCTAGATGCCAGAGATTGTGCAAAAGCAAGCTGCAGGTGCCTGAGAAACACACCCTCTCAGACCCAAATTCCCCATCTCTGTCAGCATTCATAGCTCTTCACAAAAGCAGGACCTCTGCCCCTGACGCATCGTGGCCGGCGCACCTTATTTACCTCGCACACAGCCAAGATAAAATGCTTGACTGGCTACATGCAGGGCCAAAGCTTAGCAGTTTAAATGGATAATTTGGGAAGTCAAAATTTTTTGCCCCAGCACTACGCTGTTCTGCATTGATTCTGCCCCAGGATTCTGCCCCCCAAGGCGGCAGTGGCCAAGGTGACACCCAAATAGGAAGCAGAGAAAGGAGTGGAGTAGGATTGGCTGGCATTTATTAAAGGTCTGCCTGGCATTTTGTTTTGCTACTGAGGGCATCTGGTAGGGGCATGCAGCTTCAGTTAAAATGCCTAGGAAGTGTAGACGAACCCTGAAATTCCAAGCTTAATTGTAATCTGCTTAATCAAGATGAGGGAGAGACCCCATTTTCTGCTTGCACACGTTTATGGGAATTACATAAAAAAATCTCCTTCAAGGCCCTCCGTGCATTAATACCTACAAAGGTCTGCTCCTGCAGTTAAATAAAACACCAAGTATGCGGTCGGTAACACCCTGTCGAGTGAACCAACCATGCCCAAAGGTGCCACACACCCACCTGTGCTCCTAAGACCCCCTCCCCCATGCCACCCCCCCACCCTCTCGGGGCCCCCGGCAGCAGGACGCAGTCCTCAGGAAAACACCATGTCAGGGAGGTACGTCTATCAAAACAGGCATGGCAGGAGGTAGCGCTGGCAGGTTCCACCGAGCCCATTTGCCGAGGCATCACCCGGCCGACAGGAGCACATCCTTGCCGTTCAGAAATGCAAGTGCTCGCAGGGGTTAAAATCAAGAGGAACCGTAACGGGGGCGACGCCGCGGGAAGCGCCGCTGAGCAGCCATGGGGTGACGTGCAGACGGGCGTGCACACACATGTACCCCGCTCCTGCCACCGCGCCGGAAGCTCTCCCGTGAGTATCTCCAGAGCAATGCGGAGCAAAGCACTGCTCTAAAACACAGCCCCTGGACCTCACCAGGTGAGGTCACTCGTAAGCCTTCAACCCAAGAAGGACCGGTCTCGCCATTCTCGTTTTTGCCCAGAATACTCTCTGGAGGCTGGCCAGCAGCCAAGCTTTTATTAAGACATAAATAAACATCCCATTACATCAGTAACAAAAACGTCGCTCTCTGCTGCTAAAATACACACGTACAGGAGGCCTATGTGATGAGCTCCCCAAAATATCAGTTGCATAACCTTTTACAAATTAAAAAAAAATTTTTTTACCGTATCAGGCATTTTTGGTGCCTGAGGCCTAGCAATAATCAGCTCAGGTATTCAAGCCCACAGGTATTCATTACACATATTCAGACGCTTTCTAAAACTAAGCTAGGCCAAAACATGACAGTTGTTGACAGAACAAAAAAAACCCACTTCATTTTTAAAAATTCTTCTTTAGGTAGTTAAGAACCATTTGCTTTCAGATTTTTTAATATAGTCTTAGAAACAGGCAGTATTCAAAAGTGGACTTACTTCATTCTGACATAACTGTATATTTTATGGTCCTTTGCCCAGCATGCATTGAACATCATCCTTTAAAGACCTCTAAAGCTGCAAAATGAATGAACCAAAATCTCTATAGTCGGGTTTTTAAAATTTTTTCAATGTTTGATCATATAAAGAGAGAGCCATTTTTATATAAGATAGTTCCACAGCCCCCTGGATGGCAGTACCAGAACACATCCCACCACAATGTAAAATATTCATTTGCATGTGACTTTTACAGCTTATCTTGGGTAATATACCTATGTTCATGATAGTAGCAATGATTAATTAGCAACTGATACTAAAATCTTGAAGACAGCACTTGCAGGAATCATACATGTGCACAGAGGTGATCCCTGCATAGATTTCCACATATAGAAGGCTATGTGAAGCTTCATACAGCCTGATCCCCACACAGGAGTCTACGGGGTTTTTTTGGATGTGAAACACTGATTCCAAACAGTCACCCACATTTATAGCATCAGTGTGCCAGAGATTACATTAATTCCTCCCTACATTTTTGTCACCTCTCCTAACTAGAACTGAAAAATAGATGCTAGGTGGCTGACCATCAGAAGCATAACCCCTCTCATCCTGAAACACACATCTCTCCATGAGACAGATGCCCTTTCTCATCCTCCAACCCAGGCCTTTCCTAGGAGTCCAGAGACGTCTGCCGTGACAGGTGAGCCGGGCCATCAAGGCTTGGTGGCCTGGGGACAGATCTGCAAGCATCTGTACCTTTTCTGTGACTTGCCATTCACACAGCAGCAGAAAGGGCTGCTTTCCCTAACAGCCTTGGCCAGCTCCCTAAAGCACAGGCACCCCAAGGTGAACTCCCCCAGGAGGAGGTAGGACAGGCAGGGCCCTCTGGGAACAAGGGGTGTCTTGTCAGAACTTGTTGCCATTTTCTTCTGCCACGAATTCTCCAAATGAAAGTTGCAAACACTCAGATTGAGGTGCTATCCAAGAGCACAGTAGCATTTTCATGTGAGTTTTGGAGGTTCCTTCTTCACTGAGCTCTATCTGCTCTTCGTCATCATTTTTTAATTGGACAACATGCACGCATTCTGTCTGGCCTGTTGGGTGCTGATTCTTAAGCTCTGCCTGAGAAGGCAGGGAAAATGCTCTGTGCCGAGGCAGCTTGGAGCTTCCCTGTGGACCTTCCAGGAAAATCTTAGAGCCTGCTTTTTCCTTCTCATATTTTCTTACAAGGGCCAGATTTCATCTCTCGCTCTCTCTGCTGCTGCTGCTGCTGCTGCTGCTGCTGCTGCTGCTGCTGCTGCTGCTGCTTAATGGTTTAATTTTAACTGGCAGCAGCAGCAGGTTATGCATTCTATGCAGATGTGTGTTCCAAAATTTGAAATGGGAATCGAAGCTGTAGCTGCTCCCAGGCAATGTCAAAGGACGCCAGGCCCCTCCTGCCCCGGCACGCGAGGAAGCCATTCATACATGTAGGACGGTATTTACACAGTGACAAGCCAGCCAGGGCACAGTCACACTTACTAATTGGGTCTGACTCCGTCAAGAGCAATAGCTTTCTAAATAGCCAGGAAGAAAGCTTTTCCAAACAGAATACTGGCCGGGCATGAGGAAAGACAGACTAATAACAATAATCGCCTATTGTATTCTTATGACTACACAGGTGTTTTTTTTTTTTTTAATTTGTCAACATTTCATATGATGTAATGTTTATCGGTGCATATTTTTACACAAACTGCTGGGAGGAAAAAGCTGTAAGGCGGAGAGGGTGGGGGGGCGCAGACAGCCGCATCTCTCCCAAAGCCTTCGCTGCTGCTGGGTAAATCCGAGCAGAATTAAAGCGCATCTTTTAAAGGCTCCAAAAAGCTCTGCATGTTAAGGAACCGTTTTTCAGCGTCCCCGTCAGCGCCTGCACTGGGAATGCCGCGTCCCCTTTTCGGGTTACAGTATTCCAGGCGGCGGTCTCCCCTCTCCCCTCTCCGCAAACCTGGTTTGCTCTGAATGAGCCAGCTCTCTAGTCCGGGAGTTGGGCTGGGAGCTGGCACCTGGCTAGGTAAGCGCCTTCCTGCGATTGCGGAGCAGTGTCTCTCCCAGCCTCGCCTCCGCGCCTCCTTTCCTCTCCAAAGCAATAGCAGTATTTTTTTAAAAATAAAAATAAATAAAAGCATGGACATTTAAACACGGGTGGGCGAGGAAGGAGGCTAGACCGGCCCCTTGCACACAGCCTCTCCCCCACCTCCACCTCCAAGACCACCGCCACCCGGGGTCCACCGCGCGCCCCAGACGCACCCGGCCCGCCGCTCACCATTCGCGAAGCTCTGGAACAAGGAGAGGGCCAGTATCCACATGCCCCTGCTGCAGCCCGGCCTCCCGCGCGCCAGCGAGCGAGCCTCGCGCCGGCCTCGCCCCCCGCGCTCCGCCCGGCCCGGCTCCGCTCGCCGCTCGCCCTGCGCCCGCCGCCCGCCTCCGCCTCCGCCTCCGGGATCGCGCCGCCGCCGCTGGGGCCCCGCCGCCCGGGCACGCGGCGCGCACGGCTCCGGCCGGGGCTCGGGCTCGGGGCTCGGGCTGCGCTCGCCGCGCGCCGGCTGCGCCCGCGTCCCCCCGCTGGCGTCCGTGCCGGGCGGGCGCCGCGCCCAGGTGCGCCGTGCGCTCAGCGGGCCGCGGGCGGCTGGGAAGGTGCGCGGGGCCGCAGCCGCGGGCGTGGGCTCATCGCGGGCGGGCGGCGGCGCCCGGGGTGCGCGGCAGCGGCAGCGGCCTCCGGTGTGCCCGCCCTCAGCCTCCGCAGCCAGGCAGCAGGCGGGCGGGCAGGCTCATCGTTCCTCTCCTGCGGCCCCGATCACATGGATCCCTCTGCGAGCCTCCCCTGCCCGAGCCCGGGCGGCGCGGACGGACGCAGTGAGGAGGCGCGGGGACCCCTCCCCTGCCCTGGCCGCCGGGCGCTCTGCAGTCTTAAAGCCGCAGCCGCGGAGCGCAGCCCATCTGGAGGCTGGACCGACCCGCGCGCAGCCCCGCACGGTCACGCACCGTCAGCGGCGTGCGTTCAGAGGCTGAGACCTCCCTGCCCGCAGCCCCCGATTTTTAGTTATTTTCTGGCCCCTTGCTAATGAAGCTATGGCCGGGGTGACCATTCTGGAAGGTGGCCGGCTAAGCGGGGGTGACCATGAAATAAATGCTCGAGGTTTAATAGCCTGGGCAGCTGGGTTCGGATTCCATAGGCACCCAGTCTCAGAATCAAAGTCCAGTTCATGTGCCTGGAGGGAAATGCTGCTTCCGGGTCCTCGCGGCTACTGCAGAGGAGCGCCGTGATTTCGGGGGCTCGGTTCTAATTCTCGGGCACACAGGGTAGAAGACAAACACGAGCAGTTCCAGGGTTGCTCTCTGAATGGTGCCTTTTTAAAAAGACTGATTAAAATTGCTGATGATGTGTGTAATCCCAAACCTGGAACCAACCCCTGCCACACGTTTCAGCAAAGCCAGGATAGCTGGTCCCCGAGGTTCTGTGTGAGGTTCGCGAAGTTATAATCATATTCAAATAAAGCTCAGGGCTTTGCAGAAATCATGACTTGCAGGGGTAGAATGCACCCCGATTTCAGATCGAGATAGATACTGGGGAGGGGTGCTGAATACACAGAAGGCATTTGGGGGAGACAGGGAGGGGCGGCTTCCTGGAGACAGTGGAAGTGTGGGCTGGTGTCTGCTGCCCAGGCTGTGTGTGCCCCTCCGCGTCAAACACACCTCGGAGAGCTCGCAGAATAACAGGAAAAGCTAATGGGGAGGCAGAGACAAAATGGTGCTTTACCAGGGCTGGGCACAAGATGGCCAGGCCCGTGTACGAGGAGGGTCAGCTGAGCCGGGTGCCGCACTGGCTGACATTGCTCTGCAGCTGCAGGTGGTCACGTGCTGCTGCCCACTCAGGCTGCGCCTGGGCCCTGCCTGGCCACACTCCGGATCCCAGTGTCCTATGGCTTTGCCTGCACCAGGTGTTTACTGCTGGATGCCTCCGGAATGCAGTCCAGGAAGGCAGGAGGTGGGCCTGATTTCTATCCCTGCACTGAGCTGGCGCCCTCGGCCTTCCGCGCACACATTCACTGCACCCCTGCAAGCAGAGTAGTTAGCTGCTGTGGCCCCGGGGTTGGACACACCCCAGAGTGAGCCAGAGCCTCACTCCACTGGCCAGAAACGGGGCTCGCACGTGTTCCACGAGCCTCCTTCCAAAGGATGCAAACAACCAGAGTTCCTGCTTCTGCGGCTGTGAAGCTCTGGTGCCAGAGGCCTGGCGCACGGGCACTGTGGCCAGGAATGGCTAGGGCCCTGCTGAGCTTGGGAGCGGGCTGGCTACATCATTTGAGGCAGTCCCGTATAACACGAAAATGGAGGGCTCCTGTTTGCAAAAGGAAACAAAGCTTCATTCAAGTCCGAAAGTGTAAAATGCTGTCCTCTTGATGAATCGTGTGTCTTTCATCTGCTGCTTCACGCCTCCCTTCCCCGGGCATGAGACCGGCCTGGGGAGAGTGCAGGCCTCACCAGTGCCAGGGCTCTTTGGAGATGCCAGGCGGCACCAGTGGCCGGCACCTGCCCCGGCTGCTGCTCCACCCTCTGCACGCCCCGTGCCCTGGCACCAGCCAAGGCTGGGGAAATAGGGATGCAATCTCTCTCCCACCAGCCACTGTCCCAGTGTGTAGCCCCCTGAAAGACTGCAACCTCCAAGCAAAGCAGTATTGTGTACCTGGACTGGAGAGGGGTCAGAGGCTCCTTGGAACATGCTAGGACACTTCCAGCCTGGGGTAGGGACAGTAACTGCCAACCTCTACCTTGAGATGCCACACAGCACACACCTAGCCACAGTGCTCCAGATCCCCACCAGGCATGGAAAGGGGCGTCGGCAGTGCTGGCAGAATGGAGCAGGCAGCAAGGCTCCATCACCCCAGCAGGTGTGGATGCTATTATCAGAAATTTCCAGAGGGAGGGTGCAGAGCATGCTGCCCTGCACAAGCCCATCCAAGCGTGGGGCCTAGCGGGGCCTGGGGAAGGCTGCTGGTGCCACCCCATGAAGCCAGCTGTTGAAGTCATGTTCTCCTTGCTGGGTCAAAATACCCAACACTGCAGTTTAAAGAAGGCAAGGTTTACTTTGGCTCACAGTGTCAGTGGGTTCAGTCCGTGGTTAGCTGGTTCCCAGGCAGAAAGAGTGTGGTAGAAGGGGCTGGTGGAGGAAAGTTGCTCAGTCCATTGCAGCCAGAAAGCAGGGAGACAGAAGACAGGGCAGGAGACAGGAGCGCTCCCTTCCAGGCCACACCCCCAGTGATCCACCCGCAGCCAGACCCCACATCCTGACAGCATGTTCAATCAGGATCTCATCCACGGGCAGATCCACGGATGGGTACAGCACCCCCAGGATCCAATCCTTCCAAAAGCTCCACCTCCGAACACGTGAAACTTCTGGTGGACATTTGAGATCTAAAGCGTAACACCAACTCCCTGGCCCACTATCTAATGAGTCTGCTATGGACCGATCGTGTTAGAGCTTTGCAGGGGGCCTTAGTCGTGCATCAAGCTCTCATTTCCAACGTGTTTATGTAACGTACTGCAGTAGGGAAACTCACACAGGGAGACATCCGTGGGTCAGACACTCCCTGCTGACCACAGTATCCCCAAGGCCTGGGCACCCTGTAAGCTAAACTCCTGTAAACTGAAGTAGAGCTCTCTGCTGCAGGCAGAAAGCAGAGCCTGCCCTAATCTACGCCCACCGCAGAGAAAGCCGTGGAAATTCCCGGGTGAGGGGCAGCCCTCTGCACTCTCCGTCAAGCAGGGCTTTGGGAGGAAGCATCGATGCAGTTGAACCTCCGGTTTAGTTCGGATATCAACAGGCAGTCACATCTGTTGAGGGTCCCACTGTGTTCCAACATCGTCTCATCCTAACCGCTGGGCCTGCAACCCGCAAGGACACGCGTGCCATCAGTGCACAGCCACGTGGGTGCTCACGGCACTGCACACGTGAGCTCAGCGCACCTCACAGACCACACCTTTACCACGTGGAGAGACCGCAAAAGATGACCAGACACGGTCCCTACAAATTCCACAGTTCACTGTAGGATTCAGTTAAGAATTCCAGTAGTTTAATGAGATAAGCTATATAATTGAAAACTGCATATTTAGTTCAGCTGGCTGGTTCGTGTGTGAGCCTTATGCCTGTATGGCTGTGTGTTTCTGTGCGTGTGCTTCTGTGTGGCTTGGGGGTTTTTGTGCTCGCATGTTGCATGTTTGTGCGTGGAGCCTTATGGGAGAGTGTGCGGAGTGAATTTCTTTGTGTGTTTCTGTG
Source organism: Dasyprocta punctata (assembly GCA_004363535.1). NCBI lineage: Eukaryota > Metazoa > Chordata > Mammalia > Rodentia > Dasyproctidae > Dasyprocta > Dasyprocta punctata. The sequence goes on from RJWM01012653.1 coordinate 51,539, forward strand.
TGATATATTTGTGCTATGTGTTTGTGAACATGTGTTTCTGTGGGGCATGTGTGTTTTTGTGTCTGTGTGTTACGTGTTTGTGTGTGGCATTTATAAGCAGGTGTAAATGCTTTCTGTGTGTTTGGTGTGGATGTTGCCTTTGTATGGGTGGTAAGTTTGTATGTGTGCTTGTTTTCATGTGTGTGTCTATGTGTTGTGTCTACCTGTGTGACATGTATTTGTGAGCCTGTATCTGCGTGTATGCAAGTGTGTGTGTGTGTGTGTGTGTGTGGCCACACGGACAGGGAAGGTTTCTTTGGATGCTGCAGCAGACCACTGGCTGAGGACCCCAGCTGAAGGGGCGGCAGCTTCCCAGGGGACCGACCTGCCTGTAGAGAGGCTCCGCATGGCCGGCAATGGGGCGGGAATGGGAGAACCCGCGTAGGGACCACTGGGCTTTATACTGAAGGCGGCAGACGCAGTGATATATGCTAGGCAGATGGGACACAATCGGATTTACATCTGGGAAATGTCCCCTTCTAATGACCCGATGGAGAGCAACCTTGAGGATGTGAGGATCCAGGGAGATCTTCGGAAAACGAGGTGGGCCCAGTGGGAATGGCAGCCCTGAGAAAGTGGTGGAGCGGGGATGTACACCCTTGTATCTTTTTTTTTCTGTATAGTACTGAGAATTGAACCTGGGGCCTTCCCATTGGGCTGAATCCCCTTTTGGTTTTTTATTTTTTATTTTTAGAAACATACAGTCCTCCTGCCTCAGTCTCCCAGAGTGCTGGGGCTGCAGACACGCACTCCCCCGACTGACCCACTTGTGCCTTCCCTGTAGAGAGATTTTCACAAGGACTTTGACACACTTTACCAGTCACCACAGTTCCCTCTCGGTATGGTGGTTGTAGCTGCCCAGGGCTCACAGGAACCGCTCAGGGCTGCTGCTGCTGGTCTCACTGGAGTCTGCTCTCCCCGAGAGGAGATGCTGGGATGACCTTCCAGTCTTGGATGGGACGACTCCACCCAGAGAGGTCCAGAGTCACGCAGGACAGCACCAAGGTGGGCTGGAGCAGAGCACATCATGCCCAGGCCCAGGGTCCCATCGGAAGAGGGAGGAGGTGGGGAGGTCCTCAAGGCGAGCCCAAGGGCCCCTGGCTGGCACCTGTGAGGACAGCAGCCTCCAGCAAGGACCGAGGAACCGTTGCCTCCCGGAGGCTGGATTTGTCTCCGTGTCCCCCCATCCCACACTCTCATCCAGTGAAGGCGAACCTGTGGCACGGTGCCACAGCAGACCATCTATGTTATCGAGAGCTCTGCAAGGTTCAACGTCATTGGTCTCATGTGTTCAGTGTGACCCCACAGTACTCGTGCACACACACACACACACACACACACACACACACACACAGGATGCATAGCCAGCTTCGCCATGCCTGAAACGCAACACCCAGTGCGCACAGCTTAAGGGAAGCGAGACTGGGGAGACTCGGCCTGCGGTCTGCAGATGAAGCGGGCCATCGTGGCAGGGCACAGAGAAGCCGAGCTGCTCAGTCCACCACACAGGAGGGAGCCGGGCTGGAGAGAGATGGGCTGGAGTTCACATATTGCACCCAAGATCACCGCTCTTTGGCCCACCCGGACACACCCGAGAGTGTGCGTCACACATGCCATCAATCTGCTGGGCAGACCCCAAAGCCGACACCGCCGCAATCACCACGTGGGATCGCAGCGAGCCCTGTTCTAACTCCCATCTCCTTCCGGTCTCATGGAGCCTGGGACCCGGCATCCTCACCCCAGGCTGTCGTCCCCCAACCACCTCCGGTCCAAGGGATCCCCCACCACCTCTCTGCTCACACCTCACACACCAGTCAGCCGCAGGCCCCGTGGAGTGTCCTCAACATCCTCGGCACATTCTCTCACTCTTCGCTCAGTTTCCCCGTGGCTCATCCTCTCCACCATCCCCCAAACCCAACGCCTTCTCTTCAGAGAGCCCCGGCCAAACCCCGGCACCACTGGCATCCTCTGCCACGTTCATCTCCTGCAGACCTTGTCTTCCCCACGGCGATTTATAAATCGGGTGTTTCTCCATCGCCTTGTCTGCCTGGGTGGCGGCCTCCACAGCCAGCACGCCAAGGACGCAGCACTCAGCGTGCTCTGCGGATCTGGGCTCAGTGATGAGAATCAGTCCAGGTTTGCATGAGGAATTCACACAAGGCTGGACACCACACAGGGTCCCTCAGTGATGCGCCCTCTGATCACTGTCCTGGGACACCAAACGGGGATGGTGATAAAGGATACCAGGTGGAGGGATCATGAATAAATAAATAGATAAATAAATAGATAGATAAATAAATAAAGAAGGAAAAACTTCTTAGATGTCAAACCAACTTCCATAAACATTTCATCAAAATAAATATTTCTCTACCCAGTGCTGGGAAGGTGGCTGCCTGATAGACAGCATTATGAGTTATTTTTTAAATGGAGACAGCCACCGAGTCTAGGGATTTGAATTGTAAGGAGAGGTCGAGACAGGGTTCCTATCAAATGCATTTCAGAAGCAGAGAACACTTCAAAGGGAAGCACAGCCTGCGTGCACAGCGTGCGTCTCGCTGCTGTAGCCTGCTGGGATTTCACGGAGAGAGGCCGGGGCGGGAGGGGCTGGGAGACCGCGGAGACGGGACGCTCCTGGGGTTGAGCTCCCAGCTCCTCCATCCCTTCCTGGATCTCAGACTACAGGGCTGCAGCCAGTGGGGAAAGAATAACAGACACAAAATCTCCGGAGACTCGCATAGGACCACCTGGCCCGGGGGCCTCCTCCCTGGAGTGGTCACCCAGGTGGACGTGTGGAGAAGGGGTCATGGTTTTAGCCCAGGGCATGGACATCTGGGGACAGAGGGTAATGTGGCCTGGAGGACGGCAACATAGCGAAGCAACCCCAGGGCTCACACCACACGGCCCCTCTGTCCACAGCTCCGCAGGGGCTCATCAGACCCCATGGAGGCGGCTTTGACAGAACCACCAAGGGGCTCCAGCACCCATCACCTGGGGAGACCCAGGACCCAGAGGAACGTGGGTCCCGAAGCACCATGGGTGGAGATATGTGGGGCATAGGACAATGCCAGACCCTGACAGGCGCTCCCACGGGCAACCTGCTAGGTGACTCAGCCCCTCTCTTCCAAAGGATACGCCCGGGACTGCCGTGCTAAATGAGCTATGAGCCGCCTCTGCCAACACCTACCATGCACAGCAGAAGGCACGGCAGGTAAGAAGCTCATTTGCTTGTTCGTTTGTTTGTCTGCAGTGCCGGACACTGAACCCAGGGCCTTTGCACTGAGCTGCATCCCTAACTGTTTTTTGCTTGCTTATCTGTTTGCTTGCTTGGATTTAGTTTGGTCAAAACAGAGACAGGGTCCTGCAAAATCACTAAATTGCCCGGCTGAACTCGACCTGGTGATCCTCTCGCTTCAATCAGGTGAGTCTCAAAAGGGGAGCAAAAGCAGGGCCTCGGAGGGCTGCAGACCTGCGTGACGTGCTCTTTCCCGGCAGACTTTTCCTCACTAGGTTCACCGTGCTTCACTCCGGCCTGCCGGAAGTCATTAGTGTCAGAAGCCACCAGCCAGCCTCGGGCGGCCACTGCACACAGTTCTGCACCATCAGCGCGTCAGCCACCAGCCATGTGGTGGAATTTGAAGCTGAATTTAGTGAAACAAAATGTAAAACTGAGCTCTTCCGTGGACCCACCCATGCTTCAAGTGCTCAACTGCCCACATCGTGTGCTATGGAGTTTGCCACCCTTGTTAACAGGGACGGGACAAGGGGCCATGTTATAGTCCCAGAGGCACACTCCTGAGTGTTGAAGGACCCAAATCCCCACAATCTAATCTCCCAAAAATCACAGTCCTGAAAGATTAAAATCCCAAATCCCAAAATAGCAGTTCCCATGAAAACAAAACCCAAAGAGGATGACACCGAAGGACACTGGCCGCTGGAGCGAGGGCCGACGGCATGCATGGAGACCTCCGTGTGGAGCCTGCCATGTGTCTGCTTTGCCACGTCTTCCAGCTGATGAAACTGTGGGAGCCGTTAATGGATTAGAGCCTGGCTGCCGGAAGAAGACCGAGGAGTTATCCACGGGTTCAACAGCGTTACACGGATGGTAAGACAGCGCACAGACAGCGGTGAGGATGTTCCTCACGGGAGTCTTTCCTACATTTGCGGGCGGAATGCGTGTGCGTGTGGAATGGCTTTCCAAGGGCACAAGGCAATGTGGACGTGTGGCACAGACCCTTGAAAAGATAGGGAGGAGGAGGTAGGAGAATCATAAGTTTGAGCCCAGCCTGGACAACTTAGTAAGATACTATCTCATTATAAAAAGCAAAAAAGAGGGCATGGGATGTAGCT
>RJWM01012654.1:0-55901 GCA_004363535.1 Dasyprocta punctata
TATGTCCTGACTACTATTCTTTCTGCAGTTTGCTTCAGTAGGATTATTTAACTATGAATCAACTAAAGTATCAAACAGTAAAATAGATCAGTAAATAATATGCCATCATGCTAATATTCATTCAAAAACAATAAAATAATATTCCAATTTGAACTCATACTATCATATTGAGTACATTTAAGGATAAAGTGGTGGTTTATGTTATCTAAAATTTCCTGCCAGTTTTGTCAGTCTACATAATACACATCTTTGTTAATGCTATGATCGATCCCTAGATAGATAAACTTAACTAATGCCTCAAAGGCAACTGCTAAGTCTTCTAATTAACCAATTACTTACTCAGAGACTATTGTGCCCTGGGTTATATCAGCTGTTGGAACCACAAAGATGAATGAAAGACACTCCTGCCCTGAAGAAGCTTATACTCAGGAATTTAAAGTTACTGTACATTTGATATTAAACTTACAACACTTGGGGCCAGGGGTATAGCTCAGTGAGACAATTCCTGCTCGCAAGCTCATGGTCCTGAGTTTGATTCCAGGTACCAAAAAAAATTTTTACAACACTAGCAGCTTCAACAACATACATAGGAAGGTACAGAAGAAATGAATGATGTCCTAGAGGAAATATATGTGAGTAAATATTTTAGGAAAATGCAAGTTTGTTCTTTGGCATTTCTGTTCATGTGACTTGTAGCTGCTTGAGTATTGCAATTCATTTTTCTGAGTCTATAAGTGGGTCATATGCACTTTTCAAGCTCTGACTTGATCTCTTATCATATCTATCATTTATAGAACCTTGAATCAGGAGTATACATAAAATTACAGAACTTTGCATCTGCTGACATCCTTTTCTGTTTCTGTGTTTGTCTACATTATGTAGTCTGTTTAGTTTTTACTATGAATTATGAATTAATGCATTTATATAGAATTTTTAAATCTTTAGAGTTTATTTACACTGGAGGCAAAATATTTCTTTCTAAGCATCATTTACTCATCTTAACTTGATAATGTGAAATTTGATTGCGTGAAGAGAGACAGATGATTTCTGCTATGAGGCAAGGAAGATGAATAGCAGTCTAAACTGTATCTTCCAGTCTCAGATAATAATTATTTACAGGGTCTGATAGAATTTTTATTTAGATATTTTACTGGTACTTGTTTTCAGTCTGGATTTAACTTGTGCAGCTTGTATGTCTTTCCAATGTAACATAGGTGTCATTTTTCTTGTAAAAGCATCTGTATACATATAGGATGAACGTGATGACCCACAAGTGACCCTTTGCTCTTTGTTAGACTACCTTCTAAATTCCTTCAGCACAAACATATGGAAAGCAGCTACTCTGGCAGCATTTGCAAGTATTGGAACAGGTCTTATGGAGAGGTTCAGGCATCACCGTATTTAGAGTCCCTTGAATTTTGTGTTTAAGTTTGTTTGTCCAAAATGGTCAGACATGAAAGGTTAGAAATGACTGACATGCCCCCCTCTCCATATTTGTATTGAGCAATGTAATAGCAGCATATTATGTACTAGAGAGAATTTAGGTGATATAAATTCATATATAAGGAAATTTGCTGACTTACTTTCAAGGCCAGAAAGCTGCTTTGCTGGTTAAATGATGTAGATTGTGGCATGTTCCTCTGTCTTGCTGTTAATTTCTTTCTACTTCTAATGATTTTTCTTTGATCCTTTGTCTTGTACTTAAGGTTGTCTTTGACTGGCTCTATCCCATATATTGAATATCCTTGAGGTTTTTGTTGATAGCTTATCTACCTTATTGTCACTTGCAAGTCTTTAGCTTCTAGTTCATGACATTGCTGACATTTGTACCCCTATTTGTAATTACCTTTTTGACTGTTCACTTTCCTTGTCTTAGGCTGTCTGGGCTTTGCTGATCTAAGTTCTTGTATTCCATCTTCAGCCTGCTGCTGCCTCAGCTGTAGTAACTCCTAGACTGGATACACACTCACATACTCCTTTAGGTAGAAGTTACAGTGTTGAAGCTACCTTTTCTCATGACAACAACCCTTTTTGATAAATGAAATGAGAGTATCAATGCCAATTTGTAATAAGTATTTGCTTTCCAAAACATTAGAATTGAGTCTATGATTGCTAACACCCAGAGGTAAGTGTTTTTACATAGATTTATTTAAACAAAATGTCAAGGAGCAATATTTCTAATGTATAAAGATTTAAATCAAAGAGGAGACTCTTATGGAGCCAAATTGAATTGCTTTCTTTTGTTTACTGGTTACACATGTGAGAAGGCAAGTGTTTGGCTGCTTGAACAGTCTATCCCTTTATAGGAACTGTTGTTACCAGAGTGTCCACGACAAATGCAATGGTAACTGATGGGTCTTTAATTTACTTGACTACTTTTGTCACGGTTGATTACTCTATATCGAGACTTTTCCTCATGCTTATAGGATACCACAATCTCTTTGGTTTTTTTTTTCCTTGTTTCGCATTAATTGATTTTGACTTTTGTTCCTCCAATAAATATATAAATTGAAGCCTACAATTGAAACACTACACTCCATGATCTCTTTTCTTGATACTTTCCCCTAACTGACTCAATAGAGAGCTTGGTTTTCACATACCAATGTTATGGAAGTCTCTAACTTGGACTAAGCTCTCCATCTTAACTTCCTTTGTTTGTTTGATTTGCATCACAATAGGTATTTCCAACTTCAGAGCTCCAAACTGAAGTACTCATGTTTCTTGTCCAGGTTTTTTTATTCCTGTGGTCTTTTCTATCTCAATACATGGCAGTTTGGTCCTTTGAATTGTCCAGCCCCTAAACCTTTGAGCCAGTCTTGTCTACTCTCCTTTCTCTTACAGGAATCTCATTGTAAGTATATTTCTAGCACCAAGAGTTATGTCTGATAGGTAGTAGGTACCAATAAATAAACTAGAAAGAATGATTTGTGTGATTTAATAACTGGGTAAACTGTAGTCCGACTCAGAAAGATAGAAGCTGTAGTTAAGTTAGGATTCTTGTGAGCAGAATTCCTTGCTTGCTTTTTCACTCTTATCTGTTCCAGAATGGAGGTAGCTTTTCTTTTGTTACCAAAATGATTTCTGTACATAATTCACATTCATAAACAGCATATTCTATATTTTGAACATCAAGAGTATGGTAATTATTTCTTTATGCAAGTCCTATTCTTATTTCCAATTTCTTGAGTTTCCATTAAAATCCCCAGCTGGCACCAGGTAGATACTCAATAACAATTTTTAAAAATGAATGATTCATAATTTATGTCTCAGTCTCAGTATTTTAAAAGCAAGATTTTTCTCATTCTCCTCTAAACCCTATTCTTGCATTTTTGTATCTCTTGATAATTGTGCTATTTCCAGTGTTGAATGACAAACATGAGGGGCCTCTAGTTACTTCCTTTACCTTAACCCTTTGTCTGCATTTTATCATCATATTTCAACTGTTGGCCAAACCCTCCTCACATTGTTCAGCATATTTACTTTTACACTAATTGTAATTTTTTACAATTAAAAAAATGCTTATTAGTATGTGTTTGCAAATAGCTTCTTAACATGAGACTATTGTCTCTAGTATTTTCCTTCCTTTATGTAAAATTTTTTGTGATTTTCACTCTTTCTATTTGAATCTGAATTTGAGGCTTGGCACACAAGGCCTATCTCTTGTCTGGTCTCATCTCTTCTGACTCCTTACCTGCTCTACCCTCTCACAAGCTATTCGTGGAAATTCGGATTAATTGTAATCATATGAAATGGTCTATGTCTTTTTTTTTTTTTTTGCGGCACCAGGGATTGAACTCACAACCTCGCGCCTGCCAAGCTCCCAGCCCTGGTTTTTTTGAGATAGGGTCACACTAGCTCAGGCCGGCCTTGCGCTAGCATTGTAGCCCAAGCCTGCCTCGAACTCACAAGGCTTCTCCTACCTCAGCCTCCTGAGTGCTGGGATTAAAGGCGTGCGCCACCACGCCCGGCTTGGTCTATGTCTTTGAACATGTTAATTCCTCTGCTTGAAACATTTTTGTCCACTCCTTCATCAAGTATCTTCTGTTTAATCCTTCAGTTAGTGCTTTTATTAAGTAGTCCTTGTCTTTATTTAGTATCTCTGATTCCCACTCTATGTCAAACATATCTCTTACAGTACATAGTGTGTATTTTATTTTACCTGTTTATCTTTATTTGAGCAGATAGCATTACCTGTTTATATTTGTTCCTGACCATTTTCTAGTGTCTCTAAAATTTATTGATATGTCATGGATTCTGGGTCATCCCCTTTTCTAGTATGCTACATTAGTATGAAACCATGCAATGCCATAGCTCTATGTATCTCAATATATGTGACACTACAGGTCTGTTTATTGGAAGCAATCTATCTTCACTATAGGATTTTTTATTTGTAAGGAAAATCAGTATGTTTTGGTACATACTTATATATGTTCACAGATACATGTTTGCATAATATAAGTTAATCAGTGTGATTATCGACCATGATAATGGCAAGTTACCATTAGAAATGGGAAAGAATTTTACAAATTTAACTTAAAATTCATTGTTTTAGTTTAATTCCTTACTTTTCCTTTTTTTCCTAAAAATGATTTGGGTTATCTCTTCTTAGCTTGTTCTTCCTTTTATGTTATTAGTTTTTGTAGTATTTGCATTCTAGTTAGGTGACATTTTACATTAATTTTGTTGTTTTGTTTTGTGTTTTGAGACAAGGTCTTGCTGTGTAACCCAATGATCCTCCTGCCTCAGCCTCCCAAGTGCTGGGATTACAGGCATGCACCACCATGATTGGCTTCTACTAATTTTTATGTTGGTTAATCTTGCTGTTTTCTTTTTTTCTAATTTTCATTTTTCTAGAACCTGGTTGACCTATAACATTTTCCTTTCTTTGAATGAAGAGAAACACACAAACACACATGCATGTATCTGAGTATATATTCATATACTCTGAGATCTTTTCAAATTGCATGGCATTGCTGAAAAATATGTTTGTTGCTACTGAGTAATGGCCGGAAAGGGAGTTGAAGGAAAGCATTTTAGACTTGACCTCTTGACATCTACTGTTTACAGCTGAGTGAATATGTACTTGAATGGTAGACGGTTGTAAGTTTTTGTTTTGTTTTAAAATTATATTTCCCTTTCTCCCTTCTGTTTTCTGGCACATTTCTCTCTCTTACTTTAAGCAATCTTAAGTTTTGACAGTTGAGGTATAGTGCTCAGGTTTTAGTGCTTAGATATTGAATATAACAATTACTGTATATTTCAGCCAGCAGGATCTGAGACCCCTGTTGTTGTCTTAATCCAAAAACAGCATTTTAAATTCATATAAACCTTGCCTTAAGGGATGAAGAAAAGACAATTTAGGGAACAGCGTGAGGTTAAACATATTGATCAGTAGTCTAGTAGTTCTTGCTAGACTTTGGGTAGAATGGAGACATAGAAAAATAGCATTATCAATAACAGCAAAGACTTTTGCTTTTGTAAAATCCTTTTTGCTTCTATTATGTGTTTTTTGATGGTAGAAGGTAGTTCAGCCAGGCAATAAAAAAAAAAAAATTGAAAAATTGAAAGTTGGAGTGCTAGCCCTAAACTGAAAAATTTTCTAAAAAAAGTTCATTCATTGTATATTATTTAGTGAGCTATATTAATAAAATAGCATATAATTTTGAATTTTGGCTAAAGTGTAAGAAACTTTGCCTGGCAAATTGACTGCCTCAGTTTAATTATGTAATGCTGATTATATAGTTTTTGATTATAGTTATTATAACCAGATTCAGTGCTGTGTTACCTTGAGATCTGTGGGAGTTTTATTTTCTTTTGGTGAATGGAAGATTATTTTATTATCCTGTATTCGATGTTATTCATCCAATAATAGGTAAGTTTTTACTTTCCAGCTAGGATATATTCAATTTCTATTATATGTGTGTGGAATGGGAGACATTAACTTTTGGTTTTGAGTGAACTTCTTTGTAGAAAGATACCAATGGGTAATCTTGCTCCAACTGCCCTTCATTTCATTAACATCAAAATAAATGAGAAATAAAAAATTCCACTGCAGCTGTATTTCTTCTATAATACGTAATTGACTCCAATATTTTACTTACAAGTTATCATATTAATAGGCTCTCCTTTGAGAGATGATCTATGATTATACTTGGAACAAAACCTTTATTTTTTTTCAACTTGTTACTTTTTCTTTAATGTAGGAAAGCAAGTCTGTGTCTGACTGTGTAATCTTTTGTAGGTAGCTTGTATGCAGCTCATAAATGCCCTCGTTACATCTCCTGATGATTTGGACTTCAGGCTTCACATCAGAAATGAATTTATGCGTTGTGGATTGAAAGAGATATTGCCAGTAAGTGCCCTGCAGTCTCCTTATTAATATTTAAATTAGAAGAGTACTTGGCGGGGGAAATTTAGATAAATTACCCTTAAGAATAATTTATCTGTGGGAAAAGGCTTGAGTATAAAAATCTGTTTTTGAAATATAGATAAGATTTTATTATTACTTAATACTTTAAATGTGCAAATGCTATAAATCATGTTGAATGGTTGGTTTATTGTTTATATGTTATGTATTAATTTTTTTGCGTAATTAAAAACAAAATCATTCATCATAATTTCTCTTTAATATCTCTAGAATTTAAAGCGTATTAAGAATGATAGCCTGGATATCCAACTTAAAGTCTTTGACGAGCATAAGGAAGAAGATGTGATTGAGTTCTCCCATCGCCTTGAAGATATTAGAGCTGAACTTAAATATCCTTTTTTTCTTAGGTCTAGTAAAAAAATACAAAAAAATTACTGCTAAATCCCAAACAATCAACCGCTGCCTCTAAGTATTTAACCAAGTTCTCTTAAATAATACGAAATTAAACCTTTATGTATCAAGAAAATGGTATTGTTTTAGTAATGTGTGGTTTGGTGAATACTCCATGTGTAAATGGATTTGACTCTTAACAAGTGGCTGCGGTGCTGTCAGCTTCTTATGTATGCATGAAATTGGTTGTTTCTGTGTTGGACACTTCTCCGCTGTCCACTCTTTCCAGCATTAGGAATGTGGTCTCCTCAGCCTGGCCACTGCCTTATCCTGCTCATGTGTTCATGCTCCTGTAGGCCGGGTTTTAATTGTGTTGGCCTGCAGTTGTCTGGACTCTTCCCTAGGGCCCTGCTCTCAGTGAGGCCGTCTCCATGAGGGATCATACTCTCAGCAGTTCCATGGTCAGAGCACACTTGGAACTCAGTCCCTTGTTCACCAGGAGCTGGCCACTGCCCTTTGCCCCCGGCAGCGTGTTCACTTTGGTGAGGCAAATTCACTTTGGTTCGAGCTGATTATAAAGGAGAAGCCAGAAAGAGTCAGATCAGGTTGTCATTTTCCGAGCTTTTCCTAACGTAGGAAAAGATATACAATAGGTTTTCACAGCTTTATGGTGCAGATTCTGTGTCACACTGTCCTACTGTAACTGGTGATGGAGTATTAAGAAATCTGTGTGTTCTTTAATCAACTTACTGAAGCATCTGATGTTTATAATGTGGTGTGGAACACAGTTAAAGAAACAAGAGCAGCGGGATATTTTATTTCTATTCTTCAACATCTTTTGCTTATTAGAAATGACTGTTTTATAAGGTAAGAAGAACTTGTATCTGATGTTTTCTTTCACAAATAAAGTATCTATTAATTGTGAAATTCACTTGCTATTTTATTTGGACAAGCACATAATTTTTATTTCTATCATAATATTGATTTACAGAGTGTATGGCTTCCTCTGGGCACACATTTAGTAGACATATGATGGTAAAATAACAATACTAGTACTTTTTACACTTCAGTGGATTCTTGGTTATAAGTTTTTATCTGAATAAAAATGCAAACTAGCAACAAATTACTAGTTGTCTTATGATGCATAATACTTCCTGGTTATTCCTTAGGCAGTAAGAATGATGTTAAGTTTCTTTTTATGTTATATGAAACCTACCAGTTTCTTTTATTACTATTTAAGTAGCTAGAATGTACCCTAACAATATAGGCACATTTAATATTCATAATGAGTTAGAAAATCTACACAGCTTTTTAAGTTTGATTGTTTCATAGTCATTTGCGCTTAACCAGTTGTTTATCCTTTTTGTACTTTATCTACATTGTAACACACTTAAGTGTAAATATGAGCATATCACTTAGTGGTGCTCTGGGGATTAAATGTGGTAAAATGAGGAAAACCGTGAGCCAAGTTCCTGGCAAATGGTGTTCGCTCAGAGTTCTCCTATGTCGTCTTCTCACATCTATTACTGGTTTTTGAGAGAAGCTAAGATCTCTGAATACAAAGTCATTTTGGGGGAGGCACAAATTAAATTTTGCTGGAATTTCATTCTCAAATCGTGGGCAACCTGTCTTTTCCTAACTTTCTTCCAGGTGGGTGGGTTTGTTAGAAAAGCCGTATTCTGGCTGTGCTCTCTGCATGAAGCCAGAGGGTGGAGTGGAAGTGTTTTCATGGCCCTGTAACTGGGGACTGAGTCACAATATTGACACTTCAAGTTCTTCAGAATGACTGCAGCGCACAGGTCAAAACTCTCCTGTAGCTAAAAATGTCACCAGTATCTTAAAATACAAGTAACATAAGTTGTTTGGAAGTTTAATTTTGCTGTTTTCTAAGAGTTTAAGGTGAGGTAACTTAAATATTGAACTACTTTGTAAATGCTGGATACAAAATACTACTTAAATAAGATTTTTAAGTTACTGGTGCCCTGCTACATTTCTACTCCATTTAAAAATAAAGTTGATACATCTGTTCACTCTAAAGTAATATCTTCCATTTTGATGCGTTCACATGTTATGTTATCAACATCTGGTCATTTGATGCTGTTTGAGTTCCTGTGCATTAAAGGCAGTTGTTAGTGTTCGGAGGTGTGAATGTGATAGAGCTACAGGGCCTATGTCTCTTGTATGACTTCTGATCCCTTTGCCTGAACTTCAAGAGGGCTTGATGATGTTTCTACCTTCAGAACAGATAATATTGTGAACTGCCCAAAGGCATTCTGTGGTGATGCTATCATTTTTAGTGGAAGGCATAGGAATTCAAGTCCAAGAAAATGCCCCCTCCCTTTTGTTATTTACTTATTCTTTTAAAAAGAGTGTGGTTTATTTTAAGATTGCATCATCATTGTGGTCATACACGTATTTTTGTCATATATTCATCTTTAAAATATTTTACTTATTTAGCTTTTTAGTTACATATAGTATACCTTAAATTTTATTGTAATACAGATCAAGGGATGTTTTTCTTTTGGTTTTACCTTCATTCATACTAAAGGTGAACTTAGATTGTATGTTTGCCAATAACATTTTGAGTGACTTTTGAAATGAACAAATAAAACTTTTCATTTTTTCTGTTAGGTTAAAAGGGCAGAATGCAAAATTTCTCATTTAAAAAAATTAAGGGATGTAAAAAATTAGAATCTTATACAATTTCTCACCTTTGAGATAGAGGGAAATTTTACTAAAATGTAACTCCATTGGAGAAGGTACATAAGTGTAGTCCCTGTTCCTCAAGAAATGTAGTTCCTATTTCTAGAGGAAAAAAATGAAGTGCAACAAGTTAATTAGAAGAGGAGATCAAATTCAGTTCAGTACTAAAGGATTAATGGCTTGGTAGGAGTAAAATGCCATGCAAGTTGAATGTACATGAAATATACATATATATATATATATATATATATATATATATATATATATGTCATCCTTTTTAAAAATACCACTGATAATGTGAATATTATTTCATGATCTCCTCTAACAAAAATGGCATTTTATCATTGAAATAATGACAATTTATGCTCATTCCTTAGCTAGGTTATTCATATAGTCTTCTGATGAATTAACTAACTCACTAGCATTGATCATAGAGATTGTTTTGTAGGTATGTGTTTCTGGAATTTGAAAGCATATTATTTTTTGTTATTTTTGCCTGCTGAATAAGATTTGGGATAAAATTTTAACTGTAAAGGAACTCATATTGGGCATTGTGGTATTGAGAAAAATTTTACTAACATGATTTTTAAAAATGACAAAATGAATTGTGCTAAATAAAACTTTTAAAAATTAAACATTAGAATATAATTGATTATGATTCATCTTCTAAATTTCCAAATGTGATAGCTATGTGTATGAAACACATGTCTCTAGTGTAAATAAAATTATAATGTCTAAAATATTAGGTTATGATGTTCTTCAGTATATTTGAGAAAATTGAGGTAATCACAGATAACAAAAGCTCTGCTTTGGTTTGTACTTAAGAACAATTTCTTGAATATTTCTACTTTATGAAAAGTAAGGAGCATTGTTTGTCTTTACTAATGTATAGCTATGGTATTTCATCATGCTACATGATTCTTTTAGGTGTAAGATAAATAGGTCAAAGGCAGTAGGTCATAGTTTACAGGAAGGGAAAGCCCAAGTGGCCAGAGAACATTTCATAAGTGACAGAGAGGGTTGGGAGTGGGAAAGGATTATTAAAGTCACTGAGGGAAGAAAGAATTTCTGGTGTTTGGGAATGGAGTACTGTACATCATTAAAATAGTACCTATTCTTGGATGTGAGGGTGAACTGGCTGTAATGTACCTGTCACCGCCTTGACTGCCAGGGGGGATTCAGCTGATCTGGCTGGGTAGGTGGGCATCCCCTTCCTCTCTCACCACTCTGTGTGCATCCCTCCCCAAGAACATGACCTTGTTGGACAGAGGAGGATCATTTCCTTGGTCGAGGATGTATAATTACCTGCACTCCACTGTTAGGACCTCCAAACGAACTCTCAAAATAGTTTCCATTACGTTGCTTTATTTTGGTTTTATTTACAGAATCTTTTGTGTGTGTCTTTCACATTTGTTGGCGTGAGTCTTTAGAGAGTGTTCTTCGGTCACCGTTACTGGAAATGTAGATGGACTGAATTTAGCTGTAGTAATGACATGGACCCTATTTTAGAATTTCAGTTAAACTTGGATTTTTTGACATTATTATACCAAATCTGTCTATTTTCTTTAGAAATACTAGTTTGATATTGCTTGTAATTCATAATATCAGTTTTTGATTCTCCATGCTGAAAACAAACTATATAATCGTAAGTATATTACATTGAGTTTTTGAGAAAAGATTTTTGTTTGTATTAATAAAATGAATTAATGGTAGCTGTCAGTGTGGTACAGTGGAAAGCTGACAACAATTTCTGAGGAACACTCTGAAGTACCTATCACTTTATCTTAATTTTTTTTTTACTACAGACAAATTATAAGAAAGTCATAGTTTATTTCCTACAAGCTTTAAAAAATATGTCTGAAATCATTAGAAGGAAAGTGATGACAATTTTATTTACTCTTCCATGTGAAGTGTGTTATGTTACTTGTTAAAACTATAAAATAGTAAATCATGGAACTGGAAATCAAGCTTACCCAAAAATTACATTTTTATGTAGTTACGTTAATAAACTGAGTGCATACTTACTCTTTCCTTTGATTTTAGACCACAGTACTTCAAATTAATTGATGAGTGTGTATCCCAGATTGTGTTGCATAGAGATGGAATGGATCCCGATTTTACATATCGAAAAAGATTAGATTTAGATTTAAGTCAATTTGTAGGTGAGTATTTTTTTATTATTTAAATAGAAATATCTTATTCCATGAGCTAGCTCTAGCATGTTACTTCTCAAAATGTAGCCTGTGGGATGTTTGAGGTTCCTTAACATTCTCTCAGGGGATGCTAATAGTCAAAACTATTTTGCATATAATAGTAAGGCATTATATGCCTTTCTACTTGTGTTAATGTTTTACACTGGTGGCACAAAACAATGGTGAGTAAACTGTCGGCATCTTGTTATAAATCAGAGTAGTAGCACTAAACCGAAATAGTAAACATCATGTTCTTTACAGTCAGTGGAGGAAAGCAATAAAAGGGCTGGTGATGTAGCTCAGTGGCGTAGTGTTTGCCTAGCAGCCCTGGTTTCAATGTTTAATTCCCAATACTGCAAAAGTAAACAAACAAAACTCCAAAACAAGCAAATAGAACATCTGTTGATTTTACCTAAAAAGTTCCTTGAACTACTAAGGATGATTTTATTACATGTTGATTCTTGTGTACATCTTTGTAACATACTGTGTTAACAAATGGGATATACACATAAAGATTTCTGCATGCTAACGTATAATTTTAGAAAGTTCTGTAATTTAGTTGTGAGTAGAGTTGCTCCCCTTTCTTTCTTACTTTTAAAGACTCATCAGACTGGCTACAGTAGCATAAGTGTTTGACACACACTTTAAAACATGAAATGAATTAAGCCTATATTTCAAAGAAAATGACTGACAGAATTTGTTGCCAATGAGAAAATTTGAGCTTTTAAGTGAAAGATATGAAGTTTGAAAACTTCTGTATACTCTGCCAGTTTGATAGCTTCTCAATACTAACAAACTGAGTGATGAGATCAGTGGGGGGTAGTGCACTCTATAGTTATCTGGATACTGTTTAAAGAGAGGTACCTGCAAAGGAACAGAACTCAGCAGAGAGTTTTTCCAAATGATCAATGCCTGATGATACAGATTCATCTTAGGCAAAAAATAAAAGCGCAACAATGACCGATGATCTAAAAGCAACAAAGTTCAGCATTGATACATGTCATTACCCCTGTGTGACTATTTAAGAAGTTCCATTTGTCAAATTTGGGGTAACATCAAAGAAGAAATCCCACAATGCTCTGAAAATGCCATTGAAACACATTCCCCTCTTTTAACTGTGTCTGTACAAGGTGGTTTGTTTGTATAAGCCCAGGAAAAAGAAGGAATAAGAAACTAGTTACAGTGATAATGAAATTATTTTTTTCAAGAAAAATTTGAAACTTCTAGGAAATAGGAGGTTAACATTTATATTAAGAAAAAACATACTTTAAATATGTGGCAAACTAAAATGTGGAATGATTTTGAATAGTGTTTGAAAAATTTTACTTTGTTTTGTTTTGTTTTTTGGGTAGCTATGGTGTTTTTTCATTGATCCCTTTTGAAGAAAATATCTTTGCTACTTGGTTATATAAGTGAAACATGTTTACACAGTTATAATAAATTTATTGTACTTAATAATTTTATTTATTTATTTATTTATTTTTGTGGCGCCAGGGACTGAATTCACAACCTCGCACCTGTCAGTCAGGCGCTTAAGTCACTGAGCCAAACTCCTGGCCCTGGTTTTTTGAAGCAGGGTCACACTGTATAGCTCAGGCCGGCCTCACACTAGCGTTGTAGCCCAAGCCAGCCTCGAACTTACAACGCTCCTCCTACCTCAGCCTCCCGAGTCCTGGGATTATTTACTTAATAATTTTAAAAGCGCAGAATAAACATGTAGACTTAAATACAGGAGAAAATGTATTTGTGTGACTATATAAAGAAGAGATGAGCTTGGGTAGTAGATGAGAAAGGTATTGATAAGCACAGAGAATAGATAACTTGATATTTTATGGTGGGGATCAGGAGATACTCTCTACAAAACTGGAATCAGAGGATTAAATATTTAGTTCTATGGAGCCAGCCAAATTTACTAAGTAAATGTGAAAAAAAATATTGGAATTACACAGGGAACAGTGTTTTCATCTTTTGTAATAAGAAGTTACCTATTATGTTTTAAATAAATCAAGAAATAATGATATACACATGTTTCAATTAAGAAGCTATACAGAAATATAATCTAATACAGAAAGAGATGTAAGAGGATGCGTTTAGTGGGGCAGATATTCAGGTGCAGTGATTTGTTGACTATTCATTATAAGCTCTTCTGTAATTTAACCATGTGCATTTGTTAGTTTGATTAAAAAGAAGGCTAAAATCATAGTTTATATGAATCACTATCTCAACCTAGTATTTTGCCATATAGATATATATCATAACTTACTTAACTCATTATTGATGAACTTTTAGGTTATTTTCAGTGTTCTATTTTTTTTTTTTTACTAAAATAAACAGTATTTTAATGAGTATTCTTGCCCAAAAACAAAGTCCTAGAAAATAGAATTGGGCGAAGGAAAATGTGTGTTTAAATTTTTAGTGTGTATTCCCTAGTTCTTCATAAGCAATATTCCAAACTTTTATTAGTGTGTAGTTGAATCAGTTTCTCTGTATCAACTCCAGTACTTGACATTATGGATCATTTCATCCTTACTAAGATTTCTCATTTAAAATTTTGTATTTTCACATTATTGGGGAGCAGTGAATATTTCAACAGTTGTTACTTTCTTTTTCCCTAATGTTATGTTAATTAGCATGGCCTTTATTGAAGATCATCTTTTCTTTTTCCTTGAGAACATTTATGGAATTGTAATAGATACCATTGAAGTGTAGTTGAACTCTTTTCTTTCCTGATAAAATTTGAAAGTTGCAGGTGGTTTAATCTTTATGGTTTCTGGTATTTTTTTGCCAGGGGGTACTATGTTTTTTATTTTTTTTTAATTTTAAAAAAGCAAAACAGAAAAAAGTAGAAGTAATACAGAATTAAAAAAAAACAGTAAGAAATCACTACTATGGTACTTTGCTTTCAAGAGCCTTCTTTATTCCAATATTGTAAAACTTTTGTTTGTTTTATTTATCAGTGGTAGTATTTCTGATTCTTTCCTATAATTATTTTCTTTATAAACTGTTAAAGTCATAATGAATTAAATCTCTTGTCATTGCAATTTTAGATGTTTGCGTAGATCAAGCTAAACTAGAAGAGTCTGAAGAAAAAGCATCTGAACTTCGTAAGAAAGTAAGTGACTTTGTCTAAGTTAGCAAGACTGTGGGAAGCACGACAGGCACAGCTGGGGCTCAGAGAATCCTTGTTATCTACTTTAGTTATGTACACAAATGCCCTTCTCCAAGGGGATTTGTACACCATTATATGATTTAAACCTTAATTTTTCTCTCTTTACGTTTTCTGTTTTCATGTTTTTCTCCTATTTATTGTCATCTGGTATGCTACATAATTTATGTATTTATATACATATACTGCATATATGAATATACTAGCTATTTGTTCCTCTAGAGTAAATTTTAAGAGTATTTTTATTATGCATTCAGTAGGAACAATTCCTGGCTCTGTATAACAACTGAAAAGCATTGTTTTTCAATGTGTGAATGAATACTTGAACAAAATATGTAAAATCAAAATTTTAGGATTTTAATAATTCTGAAGAAATCAGTTTACAGCCATAATATTGAAACTGTATGTAAAGTTTTCAGAATGATTAATTTGCCTTTTATTTTGATTAAGTTACTTCATTATTTTATAATGAAATTAATATAAAATTGCCTTCATAGGTCAAAATTACTAGATATTACCAGTTTCCTTTGATTGAACCTAGTAATATTTCTGACTATCCAACCATTCCCTACTTTTCTTTAAAGTACCTTTTTGACCTTTGGTCTCTAGTTCAGCATGCTCCTATTAGATGTTTTTCTTGGTGGAAGTTTTCACATTTCAGTAGTCATTCTGATTTTAATTACTAAGTCTGGCTTCTCATTTTGGTGAAATAATAATAATCACCATGACTACTTCTACTGTCACCACAACCAATCCAAAATGAATATTCACAAAGAGAAGTTTTACTTTGTGTTAGACACCATCCTAAGAACTCTACATTTTTTATGGTGTAGTTCCTAAATGTATCTTGAGAGAACTGTCCTTTTCTATAAACTCTTTGAAAACTAAATATAAGGGCCGGGAGTTTGGCTCAGTGCCTTAAGCGCCTGCCCTGGCAGGCGCGAGGTTGTGAGTTCAATCCCTGGTGCCGGGAAAAAAAAAAAAAAAAAGAAAACTAAATATAACTTGCAGATGAAAGACACCCTTTCCTAAGTTAGGACTAATTTAGAAAAAGCATTTACATTTCTTGTCTGGGTAGTTTTGAAGTACTGAGTTGGCCAGACACCTAGTGAGGTGTAACAGCTCAGGTTTTTAGGTGGAGACAAGAGCAGCAACTATGAATGTGCTATTCTTGTTGCCCAGAAGTGTTTCATGGGGGAAGCAAATTAATTAATTGATTAAACTGTCAAAAGTGTTAACAGCTGGTAGATGTTCATGTTGTAGTGTCACCATTCTCCCCAGCCAACTTTGTATTCTAAGCTCAGTAAGCACTTTTAGTTTTCTTGGAAAAGTAGTAGTAAACATTCAAGTACTAAATTCAGATATATCTCAAGTAGTGTAAATTTGTTCTTGTTATCATTTTTAGATAGGCACTGTCTATGAATGGAGTTAAATATGACTTTTCCAGTAGATGTCTTTTAAATTGTAGGCTTCAAATGCAAATAAAAGTAGGACCTTGTTCAAGGTTAGTTGTCTTTTTTTTCTTTTTACTCGGAAATTGTATGTGTTAGGTATACTTAGAAAATATTGCCTGCTCCATAAAAGACTTCTATTGCCATTCCATTTTGTATATATCAGCAAAAACTTTGCTCTGATAGCTTTATAAGGACACATGTAAATACTTGGTTTTAGGCAGGAAGCTATCATAGTTGCTAGACACATTCTTTATTTTGGTGCATAAATTTGAAAAATGAAGAACAAAAATGTCAGAAAGTATATAGAGGATATTGAATTATCAGCCTTCTTATACAGAGACACTATTACATTTACCCTAGGGAATGAAATTAAGCATAACCTCAACTTTAACTGTGTTTCTTGACATTTTTGCGTGTAATTTTGTAAGTGTAATATCGCTGTAGCAACTCTTTTTGGAGATGCAGGCTATCCTATTAGTTTTTATAAGGTATGCTTTTAATGAAGACTCATTTTATCCCCAAGGCTCTAGTGATTTTACTATAGATATTATGAAAATGCTAGAGCAAAATTTATGTTTTATCTGATTCTTTTGTAGGCAACAGTGTACAAATTTATCTCTTTGATAAGAAATACAGAAGCTTTCAGTATGTCCAAGTTGATTTAATAAATTTTCATAGGGTATACTAATTATAAATAATAAGTTATGTTAATCTTTTCTTCAGGTCACCTAATTAATGCTTTTTCTTTCTGAATTTTAGTCTCGGTATAGGATAGCACATATTAATATTGTCAAATAGCTTCTTCATTCTTACTCTCATAAAAAGAATTTAATTCATTTTCCTTGTAGTGTAGCCGTGAACTTTGACTTAGTTGTAAAAGCAGGAAAAAAAGAAAATGGCCTCCAAGGTTTTTGATGTAGGGAAAGTGGCAAAATTTAATATATGACATTGCTACAGACATTTGAAATATAAAGGATGATTTGACGGGAGTGGGCTCATCGTTTCATTCAACAAATATTTATTGAGTTTAATTATAAATGTAAGGCCCTGAAATCATGATGAGTAAAATAAAAAGGTCTCATTTATGACCTTCCAGGTTGGTGATTGTTATTGAGGCATGTGATACATTTTAATATTGTCATATTACAACATGATGATAGCTATCATGGATATATCCCATGGAAATATCCCATGTGGTATATATGCCTAGAGATAGAACTTTTTATCTAGTCTGGGGTGCTAGAGAATATTTACCCCAAGATGTGACATCTGGTGAGAGTGGTGAAGGATCGGTGTGAGGTAAAATGCTGAGAGATCCATGGAAGAGTTGAATGCAGATTTATGTTGAGTTTCTGATAGATATCAGGCTTAACCTATCTGTCGTAGTTTGGATGTGATCTAATGTGTCCTTCTGAAGGCCCACGTTTGAAAGCTTGGTCCCCACAGTGGCACTGTTGAGAGGTGGTTTGACTGTAAGATGTGGGGCCTACGTGATACGGCATTAGGTGGTTCTCTATGCAGCCCTTTCATTCCTGTCAGAAGGAAAGGCCTGGTACAGAAAGAGTGAGCCTAGCACCTCCCATCCTCCCTGCTCCTGGTTCATGGTATCCTCAGTGCTTGTTTCCACACACAACCCTGCCATTACAGTCTGTGCCATGAGGTGGCGTAGCCAAGGCGCAGCTCTGCCACAAGACCCAGGCCACTCCTTTTGGCTTTTTACCTCCAGACTACAAGGTACATAAAATTTTCTTCAGAAGTAGCCTGTGTCAGCTGTTCTGTTACAGTGATGCAAAGCTAACACAATATCTACAAACAAATTCATGTCTTCTTCCTAAAAATGCTTTTCTTTCTTACATTTTATGCTCTCACTTTTAAGCCTGTACTATAATTGCTTTGTTTCCAGCATGAAAAACCACACAGCACACTAGTCATCTTAGATACACTCCTCTCATTTATTCCTTTTTTCAGTCAGAAGCATACTTCTTCGCAGTGTCTGGTCCCATTTCCTTTCTGTTACCCTGTCTTCCAGCTCAGTTCAGGCAAACCATCAGTTCTTGCTTGAGTAACTGTAGTCGACTCTCAGCTAATTTCCCTGCCTCTAGTGTTTCTCTTTCAATTCATCTTTCACATTGCTGCTGGATGGCTTTTTTCAGACTGCACATTTGATCACATTATCTTCTTCAAGTACATGCTCTCATAGCTCTTCATGATCTTTAGGAAAATGAATAACTCTGTGGTTTATTGCACATTTTCTTTTAACAGTTTCATCCCTGTGTTCATCTCTAGCTTTTCCCTGCAGTTTGTTTTCGTACCTCCTTTTGTGTCCCTGTTAACATGGATTGCTTCTCATTCACCTGTGCGCTGTGTTATTCCCTCTTTTTGAAATGCTAGCTGCACTTCTCACCAACTTCTCCACTTCTTCAAACTTGATGGTCAGTGTTGCTGCTGCGGGAATCATTTACTGGCTTTCAGTCTCTTGGGCTTTATTGCTGATAGTTTTCATGGATTTAGGGTTGACCATTTACTTTTACTTTACCACCAGACATTGTGCTTATTAAAGGTCTGACTGTATTCAACTCTCGTATCACCATCGTCTACCTCTGAGACATATCCTAGGTGTGCTGTTACACATTTAATGTATAATGCAAATGTGTAGTTTTGGGCTAGTTCCCTCAGGGTTCTTAGGCATCACTGATTGTAATGGTGCCCTGAAATGTTTGAACAGAAGAATCATATTATTTGAACTGTCTTTTACAAAAAATAATATTATTTAAAAATAAGATTTCTAGAGAGAAAGATATGGATATATATATATATATATATTTATTTCTGTATTGATATCTGGATTTATGGATCTATGTATCACTAGCTGACTGGTAATAAGGATTTGGAACCTATTAGTCTGATAGTGATTGAAGAAGATCCGATCTTGTGAGCAGTGTAGAGTAAGACAAGCAGAAGGGTGAGGAACTAGTCCTATAGCGTGCCAGTATTGAAGGGTTTTAAGGAGTATGACTGCCAGAATGAAAAATTGATAGGAGCAGTCAATGAGTAGCTGGAAAACCAGATCCTTGTGTTGTCATGGGACATGGAGAAGAGAGGCTGAGTACGGAGGCATATTTATAAGTGGTGATGCTGTAGGGCAGGACTGACTGCTATGGGAGTTGGAAATGTTTCACAATCTGCGTTGTTCACCATGGTCGCCATCAGCGCCATTTGTGTCTCTAGTGTACTTTACAGTGGCCAGCATGAATAAGTTTGAATTTTTAAGCTTTATTTAGGTTTTGTTTATTTAAACTTACACTTAAATAACTACTTATATCCAGTGGTTATGATGTTGAATATCACATCTATAGAGAGATCTCTTAATATGAGACTATGCAAAATCCAGGGGATTTCTAGCTGTAGAATAATACCTATCTCTGTGTTAAAAGCAATGTAAGATTCCCCTTTGTAAGCTAAATAAAAACCAAAGCCCTTAATAAACTGTTTAGTTCTATATTGTTGTTTTTCTGGTTGAGTGTTGACTGTCTTTAATATCTAGAAGGCTACATTTGTGAAGCAGTTACATCTTTTTTTTTAATGATTTGATTTTTTTGCTTTTTAAAAAAGAGTCAAATACTTATTCTTAATTTTGAGATAATACCCTACTTAAATTCAGTTCTCTTAGGAGACGTTTTCAGTCCTTATGATGGCATCGTGAAACAATTTGAATGCCAATGCGAACTTGTGATGAGTGGTTAAATAAATTAAAAAACTCATTGGATTCACAAATTTTGTTGTTTACCTTTTTCCTAGAATCGTATTAGGGACTTTGAATGATTAATTTATCATTAGTCCATCAAGGATAGTAGGATATATGTCATGATAAAAAAAATCTAAAATTGATGCGTTAATAAAGTTGGAGTTGTTTATTAATAAATTTAAATGAACTGCTTTTAAACCATGTTATTAAACTTCGGATATGTTTCAGGTATAAATTTTTGCAGGTGGGAGGCAAGGAATGCAATACAATGCTTTGTATTATTTTACACAAAATTGCATGGATATTGAGTGACTTTTAAGTAAAATGCTAAGGTTATAGATAGCTGTGGACCAGTTTACTCTGTGGAGAGAATGTGGTCACAGACTCCATCTCTGGCTTTTTCTGTTTCCTTGGGAATAAATGATTTTGGTGGGATAAGGAGAGACCTAGACAAAGACTGTGTATGACTTACCAGCAATCTGTTTCTTTATAAATTAATTCAGAAATGTATTGGTAGATCATTAAGAGTTTTAAATGAAGAATAGTGCTTTTCATTTTCATTTTCCGCCTCTCTCCTCTCTTTCTCTTTTCATTTTCAGTTTGAAAAAGAGTTTACTGACCACCAGGAAACTCAGGCTCAATTGCAGAAAAAAGAGGCAAAGATTAATGAGCTTCAAGCAGAGTTACAAGCTTTTAAAGCTCAGGTAAAATACTATTTGGAGTGAATTTGGTATTGAAACCACAACAGGGGAGTAAAGGTCATGTTAGATCTTCATAGCATCAAAGTGTTTAAATTTTAATTTCCCTTGTATGTTTTCTTAGTGTTATTAGTTCTGTATTTCTGCTTTGCTGTGTTTATGTTTTAAAAAATTACTTTGCCACCTCTTTTTCCTTCTTACAATTTTAGGAATATCTAAGCTTTACACTTTAACCTGCTTCCTTCCGTTTCATTTGGGTTATGTTTCTGATGTCTTATGTTCCTAAGTAATTAAGCATAAAGGTTAAGAAAGTCTTTTACTCTTAGATTTGTCATTCATCACTGATCTTTATCCTACTACAGGAAATTATTGCTCAAGCTATTTATTTTTCAAAACCTTCAGCCTATTGGTACCTTGCAGTGAAAGATAACCTCTAGCTGAATGAGAACATTTTCTGATAATTTTTCAATTTCCAAAAGTAAACAGATTTAAAACATGACAAAAAAGAGAGCAAATCTGGATTATGAAGCAGATAGCTCACATCCACCCGCTACACATAAAACATTAGATAGCAAGAAGTACATCATCTGCATCTTTATGTGGATGAAAGTAAGGAGGGTAGAATTCATAGCTAAATTCCTTCATGTGCAGTTGTATACAGTAAGCAGCAAGTATGATTTTGCTATGATTTTCCCTTCACCCTAACTTGTAGTTATGATGAAGTAGTCTCACGTATATTGTTTCCTATATTATTGGCAATTTTATTTTCTTTTATGGTTAGTTTTTTTTTATAGAAGCAATTTGAAAGATACCTTAAGAGATAGCTATGTCTTAGTGTTCAATTCCATTACAAAATTAAAATCTGTCTACAAGATAAATACTTCGTTAGTGGCTGTGAGAAGAAAGTCCCAGGTTTTATTGTGATTTTTTTTCATCTTTCCCATTTGGGTCCTTCTGTCTCATATTAAAAGAAACATTTGATTGTGTTCTGTGTGGCTTAAGTATTTTTGACAACTTGTTTTTCTGCCTGGATTATATAAATATAAGAACTTCTTTTTCTTTTAAATTTTTGCCAGTAGAAGAATTACTTGGTAATATACTCTGGAGCAATCCCGATTATAAAAAATGTAGCCACCATCTTTGAGTAAGTTATTGTTGCAAAGTGTTTTTGTATACAATGGGAATAAATTTATGTTTCAAAACTGAAATTAACGAATATTGCAAGCTCTTTTAAATTGTATATAATAAAAACCTGTGATTATGAGTAACAGGAAAGCCTGGAATTAGAGATTTAATATTACTCACCATATTCAACTTTGAACAATAAGCCAACTTTTTCTTTGGATTTGTCTTTGTATTTCTCATGAAATGTCTGCATTTATCTTAACAGTCGTCTCTTTAATCAAAGCTAGTTCAGTACAAGATGATGAATAAAATATGTTCTACTACCTGTGATTTCCTGCCTTTAGTCACTTATACTTATGAGCAAGATAGTTACAATGTACAGTGCACCTGCTCTTGAAACAGATATTCACATTATTCATATGTTATCAAGTGAATGCTTCTGGAGCAAAATTTCAGCCATACTTTTAAGACAGTACTTGTTAACTACAAAATGTACATGAGTGTGAATATAAATTACATGCATCTTTGACATTCGGAGGGCAGTCTCACCCTTGATCACAGAAACCCTGAGTAACACTGAACGGGTTCTCTTTCTACACTTAATGTTTTTAATAAGGCATGCTTTTTGATTCTCTGTCTTCATTCTTTCAGTTTTTCTTTGTGCTGATAGCATGTCCTTGATTTCAGGCTTTCGTATGTGATCATTTTTCATAATTATGTTGCAAACCTTTTAAAATAATATTTTGTAAATGTCTTCCACTTGTAGTAAAGTTCTCACAGTAATTGCACACACACATTCATCCATATGTGTGTATACATAATACAAATTTAAGTATGTCACTTACAATTGAAGTTAATAATTTCTAGAAGTTGTTAACCTAGAAAATTTTCTGCAAAGTCCAAATTCATCTACTAAATTCTTAACACACTGTGGCAACATAAAGACAAAGGTGACCAGTGAGCACAACTGGTTCTTTTTCATTCCTCTTTTTACTTTGTTTCTCTGTGGCATTTGACTTTGTAGAAGAGACTTCTGTAGAAGAAGTGGGACAGTCTTTTCACTTGTGGTTTAAGACCTGTGCTTACCTTTTTCTCTCCCTGTCTTTTATTTGTCTAAAACATTTTTTTAGTGGCTGTCATCTGCCATCGCTTCTTTAGGTCCGGGGAAAGAGTAGTGAATAATACAGAATAGTCCCCTCCCTCATCAAGCTTACAGTGTGTCAAAGAGCTAACTGTTAATGATTCTTTGAATAATGATTTCATATTATTGAAAAGAGCTGTCAAGATGCTTGAGTGCTATGAGTGTAAAATGAAGAAACTTTGGTGTGGAAAGGACAGTGGCTCAGCTTAGAAAGGCTTGTAAAAGATGACCAGATGAAGGGAATGTGTCAGTCAAAGGGAACACCAGGTACAAGGACTCTGATATCACCATGAGGTCGGCACATACATGGAATTAGAAGAAAATTAATTAAAAGAATAGTTCATAGGGACCAGACCATGACAAACCCTATTGAGATTGTTTTCTTGGAAGTGACCTGTATGTTCATCAATAGATGAATGGATAAAGAAAGTGTAGTATTTATACACAATGGAGCCAGTCATTTGTAGGAAAATGGATGCACTTTTTTGCTGTGTAGTTTAGGCTGGCCTTGAACTCACTGTGTAGCCCATTTGGGTCTCGAACATGAGGCAATCCTCCTACCTCCGTCTCCCAAGTGCTAGGATTACAGGTGTGTACCACTCCGCCTGGCTTGGATGCACCCTGAGACTTCAGTGTTAAGTGAAATGAATCCGACACACAAACTTAAATACCAAATGGCTTTTCTCACATGAGAAACCCAAAATCTCAATAAAAAGCAAAATAAAAGATAGATAATAGTAAGCAGAGAACTAGAACTTTTTCAAAAGGGAAGAGAACAAAGAGATGGAGCAAAGAGGAAGTAGAGGAGATGAGGATGAAAAAACAATTAAGTTGTATCTCATACATGTACCAACTCCCCATGAGGAATGTAATCAT
Organism: Dasyprocta punctata; assembly: GCA_004363535.1. Classification (NCBI taxonomy): domain Eukaryota; kingdom Metazoa; phylum Chordata; class Mammalia; order Rodentia; family Dasyproctidae; genus Dasyprocta; species Dasyprocta punctata. Next base: position 23,858 of record RJWM01012654.1, read on the forward strand.
TATGTACTTCAAACATGCACTAATTTAAAAAATTTGAAACAAATTGATAAATAAAATAGTAGAAATAAATAAATTTAAAAGTTAGATTTTTTTTTCCAAAATGCATTTATACACCATTGAGAAAAAATTTGATCAAAGGCATGATGTGGAAATACCATTTAAATCTTTTTTTCTACATTTTTTTTTTTACTAATCACTTACATGCAAGTGTTCCATAGAACTGCGTGCACAGATATTTTCTCATACAACATATTCTCTGCAAAACCTTAGCAAATTTTTTGCCTTCCATGGGTTTAACCGTCTCCCAGAGACAACAGCTTTTGCAGTCCTCTAGGTCTATACACCCGTTTCTCTCTTAGGCATGTCCACCCTCATGGCCTTAACTACATGAAATGGTGAGTTATATTTTTGAAAATTATATTTTCTTGAGAACAAAAGCTAAGATTGCTTATTATGTTGGAAGCACTTCTTTTTTTCCCTTCAATTTTGTGTTTTGGATAAATCACATGAAATTACTGATAGTTATTTAAATGAATACCCTATTTTTCTGTAAAGTGTACTTTTTACATCTATAAAAATGGTCTTAGTTATATTCCTTATTTTCTCCTCTAGTTTGGTGCCTTGCCAAGTGACATGAAAATTCCTTTGCTGCAGTCAAAACAAGATGGAGCTGGCCAGCCTGCACTTCCTTCCGCCCCTCTCCTGCCCTCTTGTGGAGGGGTCCCACCTCCACCACCCCCTCCTCCGCCTCCTCCACTCCCAGGAATGCCCATGCCATTTGGTGGTCCTGTGCCTCCACCACCTCCCCTGGGCTTTCTTGGTGGAACAAACTCTCCTCCTCCACCAACCTTACCATTTGGGTTGAAGCCAAAGAAAGAATTTAAACCCGAAATCAGCATGAGAAGATTGAATTGGTTAAAGGTAAAAACACATAAATAGAGGAAAACATACTTCTACCTTGATGGAAATTTAATTTTTGATTGCCTATTTTATAATTTCCAATGGAAACCTTAAAGTGAGAATAAATTAATTTTTTTCTGAAAATGGAAGTATTGCTAAAGAACTCTTTGCAGTTGATTAATGCTTTCTGGCCTAGAAATTTGGCAACAGTTGATCTTTCAGTGGGATTGGATTTCATTATTGGAGTGGAACCCTATATTTATGAAGTGTGTTTGAAAAGTACAAAAAAAATGTGTTAGTATTTTTAGGAACTATTCTCTGCTGGTACCTATCGGGGAACATATTAGTAGTTGTCAGAAGCTGATACCTTCCCAAGTCATGGCAATTCTGATCCTGTAGAAAGATATGTTCTTGGCCACATAAGCATGGGTTATGCTGTGTAATGTGTCTTGGCCTTCTAGAGGCAGGGAATAGATGAGTGTTAATAATCACTCTGAGAAGTCAAATTGAGAAGAAATAAATTAAACTTTATTTCATTCAGCTTCAGATCACCAGCTGTTTGATTACGGAAACTTTTCCTCTTAACATCCTTCCATTCCTCAGAATTTACATTTCACTGAACAGACTTTGGGGAGAAATCTACAGAGATGACTTCATAAACATCTGTTGTCAGCTATGGAACGCGGGTTCTGTATGTAGTGATTGGGCTGGGACAGGTGAAACACCTAGCTGTTTATGAACCTGTCTTCCCTCTGATTGCAGATCCGACCTCATGAAATGACTGAAAACTGTTTCTGGATAAAAGTTAATGAAAATAAGTATGAAAATACGGATTTGCTTTGTAAACTTGAGAATACATTTTGTTGCCAACAAAAAGGTAAGTTTAATGTCTTTTATTATTACCTTATTGTTAGAATTTTAACTTTGTCCCTTTTATATACCGACCCCTAAAAAACCCTTATTTTGAACATTCTATACCTCAAAATTTTCTATTACTAATGATAAGTAATCTAATGAAGTAGAATGTAAAAAAAGTGAATTTTGTTAGAAGAATATTCTGAGAGGGTAATCTGGCATGAAAATTCCTTTGCTTTGAAAAAAAAAATTGTGAGCCTTCCTCTAATCAGAATTTTGTGACTATTTATTATTATTATGATTTTGTTATTCACTCTTTAATATTACAGGGACTCACTTTGTGAGTTACATGGTACAGAAATACCACATTTACAGTGTCCTGAAAGAAAATTGGGTATATTATGTAATCTTTTTATTAAAAGCATGACATTCATTTTCCAAATTGTTTTGTGATAGTTTTAACATGTATGGTATGATTTTTTTAAAAATTAGATTATATTCTAATCTGAAAATTAAATTGATTTAATATGGTCTCATGGACTTGCCCTTTACATTGTAAGGCTGGTATCCACATATACCGTTTGTTTTTAAGTATTATGTAAAACTTAACATTTTAGGTCTATATCACAAGTAATTTAGATCAATCATTGGCTTTTAATTTTCAAAAACAAGAACGTTTTTCATTATAGACATACTTTCATGTCCCCGGCTCACAGAGGACAGAGAGAGCTGACAGGGAGAGATTATACTGAATGATTGCATGTGTGAGGGCTTGGTGTTGAGAGGGAGGAATGGATTTCCTAAAATGCCTGCTGCTTAGTAGGCATCGTGCTAGAGATGCCTCACACACCTGATTAAATTTGATGTCTACAATTGACCAAAAAATATTGGCAAATACCTTAAAAAATTCATTTGTATTCTTTTGAAATGCTTTTGAAGAGGTAATCATAAATTAAAAACTCTCTTAAAAAAGTTGTGATTTAGCAACACTTTGTAAAAGGCATTTGTAAAATGGCTTTTCAGAATTTGTAGTAAATCAAAAACCTTTAACAGAGAGCATATATTTCTAAGCAGTATTTGTCTTGGCTAATATTAAAAATGAAATTTTGTGGTCTTTGAAAACAGGGAGAATTCTCACCATGGGAAATCTTGTGAAGTAAGCAGATCTTAATTTTACCTTTTGATTATGGAAAATCAGAATTTTCTTTGAATAAGATTAGTACACTCTTCAGGCAATCAAGGAGACTGTGTGGCAGCTAAAATATGTATTTACATGTAAAACACTTCAGAATTTCAGATTTCCTAATCTGGAATTGATTAGTTTTCCCTTTGCTTTGCTAGTAGGTATAAATGGTGGTATCTAAAAGCTATTTAAGTAATGCTGCCATCCAGCTACTCTTTCTTTTTTCCCCCTCTTTACTCTGATTACTTTCTTAATTAATGAGGCTCAAAAGGGAAACTTGTTAGCATGTCTTTAATTTAGCTGTAGTGTTAACCCTAAATGAAATAATTGGACCTTTAAAAAATTCTTAAGTCATCTAACTTTAGCCTTGAGATTCAAGGTTAAAAAATAATGTATTTGCTCAATCTAACAGTATTTAAATAGATTAAGGTGAAAATTGAACATTTTCTAAATATTTTTCTTCCATCCCTCTTGGGTCCCTGATTCCTTGGTAAGATATACTGGCTCCTTGTTCTAGTATCTCTCTTGCTTGCCTTAGAAGCTGTCAAAGGATCATAACATCTTTTGTCTCCGCTCAAATACAGCTTTATGTGACCATGGATAATATTTTTAGGGTGAACAGAAAAGATGCGGAAGCCCAGTGTTGTGATCCTGAGAATTACCAATGTTTTATAATACCAGCCAAGATAGGTTATAGCTATGACAATTTCTTTCTGCATTTTTTGGAATACTTCCTAGAAAGAATTCTGTGAAGAGCGGTATGCATTCTGTTTGACATTACTTGTAGTTAAGTATCAAAGTGGAAAAGGCCAGTCACTGCTGCTTTTAGAGAAACAGGATTCAATACTGTACATATTTAATAGCAGTGATCACAAGGGAAGGAAAGAAAACAGTGTTCAGGACTCTGCATGAGAGTATGGAGTGTTGGGGTGAACCAGTTACGCCCCATTGTCTTTTTTCTTCATGGCTTGGCAGCTGATGCATCGGGGCCAAATGTTAACATTTGTTCATCTCCCATGGTCCCAAAGGTTTGATACATTTTGTAATTTCTGAAGATTCAAAATTAAACGTAGCTTCTAACACATTATTTGTTCCAAGGTGAAAATCCAGTTGTCTATCTACTCTTTAACATGCTGTGGGAGACGGAGGCTTTGACTGCTGGTTGATTTTATTCCATGGTTTGCATCACTATTAGGCAGGGAAGGACAAAGAATTCAGCTTGCTGAAGAATGTGGTGGGTTTAAAAATTGGTTTATCTCTATTTTTTTAATTACAGTAACTCTTTGGACTAGAAATTTGGGCTATTTTTTTTTTTAAATTCAAAACATGTATGTTCCAGCCCAGATACTTACAATGATAAATGCTTTGTAAGCATTTTACATCCTGTATAGTATAAGGGAGATGAATCTAATCATTTAAAGAGAACCTTGCAGTTTTCTTACATATCTTGTATTTTTTTGTCAATATTAGTATGTCTTTAAAATTTTTTTTTTCCTTGTAGCAGATACTGCTTTAGGTTTCCAGGACCTTTATGTTCAGGTTACTGAGGTTTGCAGTTCTAATACCCAGAGATTTGGAGAAAGAAGAGGAATTAGTAATACCTACTGAGCTTCAATGTTATGCCAGTCCCTGGAGCTGGGTCTTCTTTATGTTATGTTGTTTAGTCTTTACCATATCTCTTAACTTCTGTTGCCCTTAATTTTAACTCTTCTCTCCATGACCATTTATAACATTATCCTTCACAGGAAAAGTGCTGTGTACCCTATGTTAAGAAGTGTGGGAAGCTTCTCTAAGTCTTGCGTAAGATCAACATTTTCCCCAATTTTCTTGTGTTGTTGTTTCTTTTAAGGTTTATGTTCCCGTTAAGTGTCTTGCTTTGGCTTTTCTCTTTTCTAAGTTTTTGAGATACGGCTTAGCTTTTCATATTTCAAATTCTCCCAGAAATGTGGCATTTTCCCAGGCTACTTTTCTCAGTCCTTTCATTTTTCCCACCATTTTCTCTTTCTAACTGGCTACTTGTTCAAGTCAACAAGTGTGTTTTGTATACTTGGCCTTGTGTTGGTGCTGAGGACTCTGGAGTGAGTGAAGCAGATGTGTTCCTCATACTCATTTGCTTGTATACTTTGAGTGAAACTCAGTGTAAGTTCTTAGTTGAAACATAGGAATGAAGAGTGAAACAACAAATAGTTATTTTGATTTTGGAAAAGATATCATATTTTACTATCTTGGGCTTCTGTTAAGACTTAACAAGGTTATAAAAGGACATTGTTTATATATTTCTCTGAAACTTAATCACAGTACTCATATATTGAACATTTGGTATCATCAAAATAGTGTTAATGACCTATATGTTTTTTACCAGATTGGAAGCATCTGTTGGTTAATTTTTACAGGCTGTTGGAATGTGAATTAAAGTATACTAACAGGTTATTGGTGTTGGATTTGTCAACTAAAATGAATATTAATTGCTTTCATTATTCACAAACTGTTAATTTAATAGGGATTAAAGGGCTTTTTGGAAGTATATGGATATTCTAATTCACTTAGACTGATTTATTATGGAAATCTGGTTCCAAAATTGTTAGGTTTTTGAAGTGATCACATTTTATAACAGGTGCATCATATTTGCCAGATAGGGCCAATAAACCAGTTTATAAATAATCTCCAAATTGAATTATTATGGCATGTGGAAACAGTTAATGGATTATGCACTTAGAAATAAATCAAGCTTAGATTTCTTACATCATAGTTCAGTGGATAAAGTATTGGCATAGGATGTGATTAACCATGGATTTTCCCAGTGGCTTGGCTGTGTTCAAGGTACCATTTTGTATTTGAAACACAATTTATTTCTACAGTGGTTAATGAAAAGTTCTAGTTTACCTCATAAGTCTACATTAGGATATTTAACAGAAATGTGGTGCATGGGAATGCATAATAGAATATGCCAAAATGAATGCCGCATATCTTACATATTTTAAAAGTTTTTGAAAAGGACATTTGAGAAATACTAATTTGGAAAGATTGGGAAAGAAGTAAATGGGGAATTAAATATTTCTGTAGGGATATATCACTTGGTTTTTTCCTCTGGCTGAATTTGAAAGAATTGAAGACAAATGAGTGGAGAATGTCTTGTTTTATCGTTAGAAAGTATCACATTGTTATTAATTATAGTGTATTCTCTGTTGGGTTGCTGGAGAAATGAAAATTTATTCTTAAAGCCTCACAGAAATAGAATCTAAAGCAAAGAGGCTAAAGAATATGGGTTTATTTAGCCTGGAGCCATAGAAGACTTTCAAGTTTACAGAATGCTTCAGTTACATGCTTAGTTGTATAGCAGATCTTTGATATAGAGTGATAAAAATTTTACAAGCCTTCTTTGTATACTGTACAAGAAAGGAGGAGTCTTGGTGTGTGGGTATTGAGGGTGTATGTGCATACATTTTTGTTTCTTCCATTGTAGCAAGGAATGGTATTAGTGCAGTGGATTTAATTGGAGTCACTTGTATGATGGTAGATTGGAAAATGCTCTCTCTTTTCAATATTCCAAGTCCATCTTGGTATTTTAATTCTGGTGGCAGTTTTCAATGGTGTTCGCATAACTATCATGTCTTCACAAATTGTAAAATAGTTAACATACCTTTGTGGAATAGGAAAGCAAAGTTGGAGACTTTTGGTCACTACAGCTCTAACTTGTGTAAGTGCATCTCTGACTCTTAAGAATACATGTTTCAAATTGAACACACCTTAGTGTAATGGTTCTTAGCTTGGGGTCTGAGCTTAAAAATCAAGTGTCTATAAACATGGATAAGAAAAAAAAAACTATATTTTCACTAACCTCGAATTGAAATTTAGCTTTTCTTTCAATTACAAACACACCAAACAGTACTAGATTTCTACCAGCCGAGTTCACATATACCTTCATAAAAGATTGCAATTATTTTTAAACACATTGCATTTAAACTCATCACTATTTCAGAATCAGTGTAGTTATTAGATCAACCTCTAAATTTTATTATTTAAAACATTAATAACCACGCAGAGTACTATAGTACATGCCTATTTTATTGGAGCCATAGAAGACTTTCGAGTTTACAGAAAGGAGTGGAAGTTCAAGTCCTGCCTGGGCAACTTAATGAGACCTTGTCTAAAATGAATCAATAACATTTTTTAAAAAGGGGCTGGGGTACAGCACCTCTGGTTCCAATCCCTAGCTTGGGGTGGGGGTGGGGGTACTTTTTGTCAGTTGGTTTCTCCTGGAGCAAACACTGAGAGGAGTTGGAGTGCAAGAATTTGTTTGTTTTTAAAAGGAGTCAAGGAGTGGGTAACACATGTGAAAGATAAAAGGAAATAGATTACACAGGAAGAACCTTCATGATGGTAGTTGAAATCTGACAGATTCTCAGCCAGTCCAGCCATGAGGGTGCTTGGAAGGAAAGAGCTGAAGAGACCCCCATGAGATCCTGTTGTGGGCCAGTCCTTAATACACGTGCCACACTCAGTCACTGCCAGGGGCTGCCCAGAAGGAGAGCTCCTCCAGCACTGAGGAGGATTCTGGACATACAGAGAGCGCGAGACCTCCCAGCTCAGTGCACTGCTTGCCTCTGAAAGAAAGTTTTCTAATGAGAGATCTAAGCAGTATATCTCTACGACAGTCTCACCTGTGTCATATTACTGTTTTATAAACTAGTGTTTGATGCTGTTCCCCCCTTTTTTGCATTTCAATAACTGTTTTGAAAATTATATCCTTTGGTACGATACCTAATAGTAGTTGATTAAGTTACTCTGCCAACTAAAAATTAACACAAGCTACTGAAATCCATTTGCATTTCAGGAAAATTGGAAAGTTATCAATAAACAGGGTTTATGGAAGTTAAGGGTAAGATATGTTGTAGTTGTCTGAATTTTCAGGGCTAATTTATCCATAATGACAGCAAAATTGGTTACAGCCATTCTGGATAGATTCAGGCTCCACACTGCGCTTTGCTGTCTCTGGAGCTCTCCTTGCGTTCACTGACTGATTTGCAGAACCCTGAGCACTGTCTTAATAGCAGCATTGTGGGGCAATCTGGTTTCTTTGAATCCTTGTCTACTGTATTTTGTGCATTTTAAATGTTACCCAGTCTCATTGTTTAATTTTTTTTCTTTAGAATAAAAAAAAAAAATTTTACTGTATGAGAGAGTTCCACTTCTCTAACAACGGAATCTTTGGCAGAAGAGGTTACGGAGCTTCAGTTTTTGTGATTTGTTCACTGGTTAAATGAGGCGGATGTCAGGGGCCTGGGCTTGATTGCTGCTTATTCAAGTGTTTGTGGCTATTTTGTTTTGTAATTCAAGGAACCAACACATTATTTATAATAAGATATTTTATCCATCTTGGAATACATTTTTAAGGCCATTTCAACATCAGCATTCGTTTCTTTTATTTTATATTTTTGAAGCGGGTCCTTAATATATTGCTTAGGATAGTCTTGAACTTCTGGCTGCAAGTGGTCCTCCTGTTTCAGCCTCCCATGTAGCTGGGACTAGAAGTGTGCATCACTAAACCTGACTCCCACTTATCCATTTTAAAGTCTCATTTTAGGAGACTACTATATTGCATTTTTTAATAAAAGTCTATATGAAATTCAGGGAAATTATTAAATTCACCCCTCAATTGGGGAATAATAAAGCAACAATATTAGTAGCGCACATTTTTAGCACTTAAACGTTTACTTATTTTGTGTCATTTGTTCCCCTAAGTAATTCTGTAAAAGAACAGAGGAAAATATTCTGTATGCTCTATATATGAGAAAAAGTTGTGCTCTTCAAGTGAAGTTCAGCTAAGGGAGCAGCCTGTCTGCACGGAATACAGATCTGAGTCGAAAGCCACTGCTCTTTCTGCTGTGCCATGCTGCTTCTCTGATTAAAAGAAATCCTATTATGTTTTATTTAAAGTGCTCTTCTTTGATTTAAAATAATTTTCCTCTCATCTCCTGCCACCTTACCACTGCCCCACAGCAGCTCACCCTCATCCCACAATTTATATTAAAGGTTTTAAAAACTTGCCTTTTTTTATTAAGACCATCTTTCATCATTCGGTGCCTGTGTTCACTTCTGTAAGTATTTGAGCTGTAAATACTAACGCCATGCTGTGGAGTGTGCGCGAGAAGTGAGGACTCTGTGGCACCCACCCTACAAGAGTGCAGCCCTGGCTTTTATGGCTGGAGTTTTTTCCTCTATAAAATGGGGGACATAATACCCAGCTCATGGGGTTATTGTGAGGATTATATAATGAATACTGTAAAGCATCTTTTGCAGTATGCAGCTTATTGTGTTGCTCAGGAAATGTTAACTTAGTGAGAACACAGGTTTTTTTTTTCCACTGGTAAAGTTTTGTGTATCATCTCTGAATTCTCCACTGTATAACAGTTTTTGTTGTTGGGAAAGTAGTAAAAATTAATGTTTTTAAGTTTTTACTTTTGAGTGTTTATATCTTTATTTTTAAATTTGTTTTTTGTAAGTGATACATGCAAACATAAAAGTTGTGCATATTTAGGGTGTACTGTGTGATATTTTGATGTTTCTACTGCATAATGTGTAAATCAGAGTAAACATCTATTGTCTCATATATTTATCATTTCCTAATGGTGGAAACATTGAAATTGATTTCTTCTAGTTTTCTGAAATACACTACACGTTGTTGTCACGTGTCTCCCGGCTGTGCAGTAGCACACTGGAGTGCCTTGCTCCTGCCTAACTCATAACTTTTTACCCTCTGACCCATCTCTTCCTACCCTGCTCTCTGCAGCTTCTGTTAATCACCCTAGACTCTCAACTTCTGAGGTCATGTTGTTTTAGATTCTTCCTAATGCTGAGATCACATCACATTTTCCTCATGTTTCCTTGTCAGGCTTGTTTCTTTTTTTTTTTTTTTTTTTCCGGCACCAGGGATTGAACTCACAACCTCGTGCCTGCCAGACAGGTGCTTAAGTCACTGAGCCAAACTCCTGGTCCTGGTTTTTTGAAGCAGGGTCGCACTGTGTAGCTCAGGCTGGCCTTGTGCTCGCGTTGTAGCCCAAGCCGGCCTTGAACTCACAATGCTTCGCCTACCTCAGCCTCCCGGGTGCTGGGATTAAAGGCGAGGCTTGTTTCTTATAATTATCTCCTGTTTCATACCTGTTGTCTTAAGTGCCAGGATGTCATTTTTTTAATATGTGGTTGAATAGTAATTTCTTTATCTACCCACCAGCTGATGGATACTTAGATTATTTCTATTTCTTAGCTATTGTGAATAGTGCTTTTTTAAAAATGGGGGTACAGGTGTTTCTTTGACATATTGTTTTCATTTCCTTTAGATATGTATCTAGCAGTGGGATCGCTGGATCCTCTGTCTATCTGTCCATCTGTTTATGAGGAGCTTCCATATCATTTACCACAATGAATATAAGAGTTGCATTCTATCTTCCTGTTTATTATTTCTCTTCTGTTTTGCTCTTTGGTTTATGTTTTGGATTTGTCATATAAGAGAAACAATAAGATATTTTAATCTTTGATTTATTTCACGAGTAGTGAAATAAATTGTAGTCTCAAAGTATATCAATTTTTCTAATAAGTCAAATTTATCCTTCTTTATGACTGAGTGGTACTCCACTGAGTGCATGCAGCACATTTTCTTTAATCACTAATCTGTTGATGCATATGCTTCTATGGTTTAGATGAGTTGTGTAGCTATGAACATGAGTTTACGTATATCACTATAACATAATGTCTTTAAATCTTTCAGGAAGATATTCAAAAGAGGCATAGCTGGGTCAAGTGGAATCTCTGTGTTTAGTTTTTTGAAGAAGCTCTAAACTGATTTCAGTAGTGGGTATACAGCTGGTAGTTTACATTCCCACTAACACTGTCAAAGGGCTCCTTTTTTCCTATAACCTTGCCATCTCTTTGTTGTTGTTGTTCTTGGTAATAGCCATATTTTCTGGAGTAAGACATAATCTCAATATCGTTTTCATTTACATTTTTCTAATGTCCTTTGTCTTTGGAGAAATCTTTCTTTCTTTCTTTCTTTCTTTCTTTCTTTCTTTCTTTCTTTCTTTCTTTCTTTCTTTCTTTCTTTTTTGGCTACTGCTTTGGAGTTCCTTATATATTGTGGATGTTATTTCCTGTCAGATATCTAGTGTCTTAGTTACTTTTGTCTCGTTGCTGGGACAAAACACCCGACACCCAGAATTAGGGAAGGAAAAGTTTATTTAGCTTACAGTTTTTGGAGGTTTCAGTCCATAATCAACTGGCTCCAAGGCAGGGTGGAATGGCACTGGGACAACACTTCAAGGCAGCAGCCAGAGCAAAAAGGGGCAAGAGCAAGCCTCTTCTCCTCCCTTATATTGTACACAGGCCACCCCCTCCCTCCAGGGTGGGTGTAACTTCACATATATCCTTGCCTCCCTTTGCACAGAATGAGGATATTTACAAAGTAAGAACCCTGGCTGCCTGCTGAGTCTCTTAGTTAAACTTCTGACCTTCTCCAATTGACACAATGAACAGGTAACTGCTTGTGCTCTACACCCCAAGATGTAGAGCTGCTGAGTTACTTAATTAAGCTTCTAGACTTCTCAAGTTGACACAATGTGTAAACCATAACATCTAGTTTAGAAATACTTTCGTTCTTACATTTTTCTCTGTTATGTTGTTTGCTTAACCTAATTTGTTTATATTCATTTTTGTTTTCCTGTACTTTTGTGGTCTTGTTAAAAAAAAGTATTTGTTGGTTCCCGTACCTGGAAGTGTTTTCCTATGTTTTTTTTTTTCCTAATAATTTCATTGTTTCAAGTCATACATTTATGTCTTATAGAGTTGACTTTTGTAGCTGGTGAGAGGGAGGCCTCTCATTCCATTCTAGTTCCAGGTGTGTGGACTCCCGGTTTTCCCAGGCTTACAGTGGCAAGACTGTTCTTCCTCACTGTGGGTCCCTAGCACCTTTCTGGTATAGGCCTCACCTGGCATCCAAACGATGTCTCCTGAAACACAAAAAGTACCATGTTAAATTACCTGTCTTACTGGTCACCGATGGAGCTTAATCTAACACTGGTCTGCACCATTAACTTTTCAAAAAGATTTACAGTAATTGGTTATTCTGTGCATCTTGTACCTTTTATTTTGGGGAGTATGTTGTGTCAAGTGCTTTATTAATTTTCCTGAAGCAAGGTTTTATTGAATTAAGAATGAATATAAAGACATGTTGAGGGTTTTCTTTTTTTTCTGATTTTCCTTTCATTTTCAGTTGTTCTTGGAGTTGAAATCCTACTAATTTTTATAATTTTATGAGATTGAAAAGGTAAAACTTTAAACTTTGCTTTTCTTGGTGATTTTAGTTGTAGAACATTGAACTGACATTTTAGAGTGATATTAAAAAGCTCATTTAGTGGTTTTAAAAAACCTTACTCTTTCTTTTAAATAATTCATTATTTTTAACAGTTATTTTTACTGTTTCAAAGATTAGTGAGGTATGGATGGCTTAATGTAATTATGGAGTTGGGATGTATTAAGGCACGGGGAACCTTGAGTTGACAGGCAGATGTGAATGCCAAGTAAAGCTTATGGGCTGAATTCTTCCCGGGGTTTTCAGAAAGGGTGAAAACTGTGAATTTTCGTGGTTTCCTAGCATGCCACTTGAAGGTTCAGAGCAGTGATAATTTTTCAGGAATAGAATACTTTTCCTCCTTACTCCCTCCTTTTGTTATGATATAAACGAATAAAAATTATTTGGGTGAACTGTGTACAATTATTGAAATTCTGCTGTTCTCAACATATCAAAAATTTCACATGCTTCTACTTAGCATTTGTTTCCTAAACCAGTAACAAGCACATAAAAAATGTACTTAGGTTGTGGCATAGTTGAGAATGAGTGATTAGTTTATCTACTTCCCCACCAGCTTATCAAGTAATTGATGAAGGAGAGCAAATCTCTTCAAAAGTATTCATATCAGAATACGACCTATAGCCTCCAAGTCTAAGATTGGAAGAAGAACTTGGAATTTTCTGTGTTGCAGTGGTGTATATTAATCTTTTCTGGTGAACTGATGAGGACATTTGCTGGTGGACAATGAATAAAACCGAAAGTTGGGGGATTGGTGGTCCCAGAAGTGTTTTGACATTCCAGTGATCTCAGGACTCTAGGTTGACTTCTTGGCCATTTTCTTAGTTTTTCATCACAGTTTGACACAGCGTAGCTAGCAGAGGCAGGAGGAATGATTGTGCCCACACAAGGCTTTGTGTTTTCTACTGTTTCTATAATAAATTTTCACAGACAGACTAGCTTAAAAAACCACAAACTTATTTTCCACTTTGTAATGTATGGTACTATTTTCGTTTTTTTTGGAAATTAATAATTTCTTATATATAATGTTACTTCACATTTTTTAAAATCTTGACATATTGTCTTAAAATCCTAGGGTGAAGAGCCATTGGCATTTAAAAACAATTTTCATTACTATCACTTGCTATACTTTGGCTTAAGGTTAATACACTAATTCTAATTTAGAAAAATAAATATTTTATACATGATTAAATTTTGAACAATAATTATCTCTACATTTCCTGTTAATAAACTTAATTTCCTTAAAGATAATTCTATTTTGAAATACAGATTGTTATTCTTGTCATATGATACTTTTATCCAAATAATGTTAATGTTCTTCTGATAGGGACTTTGGGAAGAGAGAGACATTTTCCTGGTTCCGATTTTACTCAGTGCCATTAAGGATCCAAAAATGGATATGAATATGTAATTTTATTACAACTTGCAAATATGTTATTGAAACTGCGTATTTTCAATGAATAGTCTATTTTTTAATTTAAAAAAAATTTTTTTGTACTCAGGATCAAACTCACAACCTTGTGCCTGCCAGGCAGGCACTTACGCCACTGAGCTAAATCCCCGGCCCTGTGTTTTGAGACAGGGTCTTACTATGCAGTTAGGGCTGGCCTTGAACTCACTTTGTAGCCCAGGCTGGTCTTGAATTCACAACGATCCTCCTGCCTCAGCCTCCCGAGTGCTGGGATTAAAGGCTTGTGCCACCATGCCTGGCTTCAATGAATAATTTAAAGGACAATATATAAAAGTTTATTTTAATTTGAAAAAATCATCACTGAGGACAATCACATTTATCAAAGGATCTATTGCAAGCACATTTCACACAAAATAAGCAATTTATTTTAAATTAATTGTTGGCTCTTGGTCATTTGCCAGTCTACTTTTCTATCATATCGCCTTAGACTTGTTTTCCTGAATCAGGGTTGTTCTTCCTTTTTTAATCTTCTTTTCTTTTTCAATTAGAGAACCAATTATTTTTTAGGGTTTCACAGGTCACAGTGTGACAGTTTGGCTCTCTGCTCTCTTAGTATGAGATTCAACCCAGGAGAGTTGAAATAGCCAATGAGATAATAATTGTTTTTAAAGAAGGGGTCTTAGTCTTTAGAGCTGTTATATTTTTTCATTTTAAAATTGCACTTTTCCTGACTAATAGTTTTTTATTTTCCCTAGTTTTATTTCACTTTATTTTGAATCTAATGTATCTGCATAAAGGTAAATATGAGCTTTTCAAATTGGTCAATTATTGTATCTTTATTACATGCTTTAGCAATTTGGGCAGTGTTTTCAGCACCAGTAGTAAAGAAAACTGCAATTTGTGTCTCTTCAGTATGGCAACAATACTTTTGTAATAGATTTTGCCATATTTGTGTGGATGTGTGCACACTAATATATAAATATATAAAAGTAAGTGGAAGTCTTTCTGTAAGCCAGAAACACAAAGTTGAGCAATCACTGGTGTGCTTTCTGTCTTTTTGTTGCTTACTGTCTTTTCTATTTAGTAAAATGATTGAGTGCCCAGAAGGCAGCTCATCACCTGACCTGACCATCCCCGCCCGCTTTTGACTCTGTGCTGTCCTTGATCAGAGAAGTTGTTTTTGTGAGTGTGTTCTTGATGAAGAATCTTAACCTATGTCCCCAGGAAACCGAGATTTCTTATTATTCCTGTTATATTAGATACTTAAGAAAGCCAGACCAGCTGCTGAGGCAAAAGGGTGACAGAAAGGTACTGACTGATACATAGAAAAGGGGAAAATGAGTGAGAGCAGGGAAAATGGTATCATTTAGGCCTTTGCTCATTATAATGTGAAGAGACTGAGACTAAGAAGTTAAAAATCTGACTCTCAGAATCATTTAAAACATTTAAAAGGAGCCAAGAGTTGAGCACATACTACTTCATAACGGTTGGTTTCCTCTCTCTCTTGCCAAGACACCAGAGAAAGGAGGGCAGGACAGGTGTGAGGGTGTAGTGGAGGCATCGTGTTAGAGGCTGTCACACAGTGCTAGGGAGATGGCCGTGGTGTTAGGGATCCTGATTGCCTGTGCAGATTAGTTACAGCTCCTTTTTACACATAATGCTATTCGTCTATACTTTGGAAAGCTGTCTTAGTCATTTTATTTATAACACACTTCACTTCTTTCAAGAAAGTTTCCAGTTTTTTCTCTATTCTCATATACTTTTTAATTTTTAAGACAACAGTACAAGCTGTATTCAGTTGTATACTGTGTGTGCATGCATCCTTAAGGATTGAAAAGATTCTCAGAGTAACATTTTATATCTTTCTGTAGTTGAGGCCAACTTGCATTTCTAACTGTGCCCTATGCATCATTCATACCCGTAACACTGGTCTACTGTGCCCACGCACTTCATCGCCCCTCCCTTTTACCTTCATCCTTTAGTCTTGAATGTTTTAATCGCAGTCTACCCATTCTTTGTTTTCTAGGAGAATTCTCACAGGGGCTTGCTGCAGCTTCAGGGATATCGCTTTGACTGTGATAAGCGCTGGAAATGCCGCTTGCATTCTGCCCATGGCCTGTACTATCCTGTGGTAGAGCCTTTCTGTGGTTACCCGTCTTCTCAGTGCCTGCGTGTGCTGAAGCCTTACGAGTCTTTCCTCCCTCCTGCTTCTGGGCTCACTGAGTTCACTGCATTCAGTCTTTTTCTCAGAGCTTCGACTTTTGAGGTGCTGCATAGCCTCTGTCTGGTTCCCATGTGCCAGATACTATCTTTCCTTGAGCATTGTCCTGAGTGGAACATCTGTGTTCCAGATATTTGCCTTTTAGTTTCTCTAGGCCTTGCTTTGAACACTATCTTCTCAATGATGCTCCCAAGCTGAACTCCCATCTTAATACAGACAGTTTTTCATGCCCACCTCCCCCATCCTAGTTCCCTCTGCCTTGTTCTTTTTTTCATATGACCTATCATCTTTTAACATAGTGTTCATTACCTGCTTACATAGCGTATGTTTACTTTTTTCTATCTACCCTATTGAAATTTAAACTTCTTTAGGAAAAAAGATCTTTGTTTCTTTTCCCAGTGTACCCTAAGCACCTCGAGATAACCATGGCATGAGTAGTGCCAGAGAATGTTTGTTAAATAAGTGACCAGATTTTCATTTCCCTGGAAAGGAAATGTAAGGATTTCAACTTTCTCAAGCAAACTGTGTTTTTTCATTTCAAGCCAATGGAAATTTTGGAAGGAGTGCAGAAATATTTAAATGATCTAGATTCCAATTAACTCTGCCACTGATGATTTTCGCTATGAGTGAATAAAAAGTTGCTTTGTAAATTTAGTTTAAAAAAATTCAGAGAGTGCTGCAGGTGGGGGAGAATGGGATAGGTTCAGGACCTGTATTAGTGGCAGGCAGCTGTGTAAGTACAAGGAAAAGTTTTAGGTATACAGTGTGTTTTCATTGGATGGAGTTTTTTTTGGTGTCCATAAAGTAGGAGCAACTATTCCAAACATATTGTAGAATATTTTAATAGTTTTTTTCTTGAAAATTGCTCCTTCGTTGGATATTGATTTCTTAAAAGTAATTTATGTCATGTAGAGTAAGCATTCTAATGTGAATGATTCAGCAGCATTTAGTGCATTCCTAATATTATACAGTTAAGACCTCTGTCTAGTTTGGAAAAATTTCCATCAGTCCAAAATAAAACCTTGAATTCTTTAAGCAGTTTCTGCATATTATCTCTACTCCTGTCCTGTGGTAGCCTCTGATTTGTTTTCTATCTATGAATTAATGTATTATGAATGTTTCAGATAAAATGTGCTGTTTGGCTCCTTTTACTTAGCATAATATCTTTGAATGTATTTGTAACATGTCAGTACTGTGCTCTTTTTAATGTCAGAATGATATTCCATAGTTTGCATATATATATTGTTTGTTTATCCCTTCATCCATTTATAGATAATTGGGGCTTCTCCACCTTTTGGCTAATAGGAGTAGTACTGCTGTGAACATATATGTACATGCATTTGAGTACCTCTTTTCAGTTCTTTTTGGTAGTGGGATTGTTGTGTCATGGTAATTCCATGTCTTCCTTTTTTTGAAAAACTGCCAAACTCTTTGCCATAGTAGTGAAATCATTTTACCTTCCCGTCAACATTATATAAGGGTTGCAATTTATGTGTATTTTCTCCAGTAGTTAGTTTCTCTTTTTTGGATAACTATTTTAAACTTTAGAAAATCCCAGAGTTTTACTGAAAATTATCCTTTTATTAAGGTTTGCTTGTATGGGACAAGGAAAATCAAGTTTATTAACTCCTATTTTTGTATAAGTCAGGAAAGACTTCATCATGTAGGAAAAACTGAAGACACAAATGATATTTAATATAAAAAATTGAAGTGAAAAAAATTGAAGTGAATGGTAGTATAGGTTTTACAAATGTGTGAAAATCTTGTAATTTTACTTGGAATATAGTTGTAGTTGGAGTTATTCTGTATTCTGTATAATACACAATGTTATAGATATGTTAGAAAAGTGGACATTTGATTAAAAGTATATGTAGTTTGCTATGATTTATTTTTATAAAATATGTATTGCATAAAATTTAGAAAATGGAAGAAAGAGAAAATACCACCCAAACTCTTAACACCCTACTTGAATTCATTGTAGAATTTAGATGTATTTATCATTTATCCTTTCAAAATTCATATTTTGTTATCAATGTTTGTAACAATGTATGTACAGACTTAATTCTATGTAATATATTTTCTGTACTTTTAAATACCTTTTATAATTATTTTTCTTGATTGTATAGTGTTGAGATATTATATTATAATTATTAGGAATGTTTAAAAGTTGGCTGATTTAAGTTGGGATAATTAGAGAAGGCTTCTGGAAGGTGGTAGTTTTACTTGCTGATCCCATATATATTTCCTTTCTTGGTTTAAGTGTTGTCATTTTCTTTGAGAAGTAAGTTTTATTATTTCTCTGGTTAAAATAGATCATTTTGTAATTCTGCTCCACACTGTCCTTTAGTTTTCATTTATAGCACTGATTTGTGATTGTAATAAAGTTCTGATGTGTGTTTATTAGCATCCTCCTTTTCTATTACGACATATTGTTTCCATGGGCAGGGGACGTATTATCTTCTGCTTACTGTATTCTATTCACTCAGAGGAGGGTGTGATGTTTAATGATGCTTAATGTGTAGTTTGTATGATGAGCAAATGACAAACGGAGGGATTTGAGTGTGAACAAAGATAGTAACACTTGGGTGCTGTTGGGATGCTTTGGAAAGTGCGTAGGCTTGGGAACTAGAGACTGCAGTGGAGGATGCTTTCCTGTGGATGGGGACGCAGAGCAAAGAGGGGCAGTGTCCCTGGAAGACTCACCCAGCGAAACTTGATTCCATGCTCAGGAGGTCTTTAGGTAGAAAATGTAGTCATTTAAAATTTATTTCATCACATATATTAATAATTTAACATATTTAGTATTTCGATCATGAATTTAAAATATTTTGAAGTGAGATAGTATGTTATGCTTATGTTTTAACGTGGTACCTCAGTATCAGACAGCTTGGTGGTTGTGGGAGGTGAAGTCCAGAGGCTGAAATAGTAGTTAAAAGACTAATTATCCAGGAGATTGATGATACGGTCCTAGATCTAGGTTACCTCCATTGGAGTATATTACATGTAAGAGATATTTATAAAAGTATTATCATCCAGGTTTAGTCAACTGGTCAATTTTTGTAAAGAAAATAGCATATGATGATACAAATTTATAGAGTTAAGGCTTGTGTCTGTAAATTTTGGGTTGAAGATGGTGAATTTTATTTTTATCTAGTTGACTTGAGGTACTGTTATGAATCTTCACTCTAGACTATAATAGAAGTTATCAGTGTTTTGCCATATAAGCTCACACAGTAAATATTTAATCTTTGAGGCTCATATGGTCTCTATTATTCAGCCTTGCCTTTGTTGAATAAAAGCAGCCCCAGACTATGTAAACCAGTGATCTTGGCTGCATTCCTGTAATAACCTATTTGTAAAAGTGGTAACAAACCTGACTCAGTCCATGGTCTATGATTTTCTAGCCCCTCATTATATTACTGAGGTTTTATTTAAAATTATATTTTTAATCCCTAATGGATCCCATTGTGCATTATTTCACCTGCTTCAAAATGATCACTAGTTAAAAGTAGGGCTATGGAAATAGACTGTTTTATTTCCTGATCCAATTTGTAAATGTTTGCAAGTAAACATTGTTAGGCAAGATTTTTGTATGGCTGTTGTTATGCTGTGAGCTTCTGCATTAGGTCCCAACAGACCAGATTAGAATGTAGTAACTCATGCTAGTGTTTTATCAACAAGTTTAACTTTGAAGTGGGCCAGTTTTCTAAAAGCCAGGAGATTTGTAATAGCCAATGAGAAGAGGCTCTCTTTGCCTTAAATGACATGTTAGAGAACTCCTCTATTTTGTTCCTTTCTTCTGCCTTTTTTTTAAAATGCTTTTTCTGCCTGTAAAGCCAACTCCAATGCTTAGCTCTTTGTAGCAACTTTTCTAAATTTTTAGATGAGATTATCTGATTCATAGATTGCTAATAAAAGCCAGTTAGATATTTAAATTGGTTAACATTTTTTTTTAATCTAAGGAAGACAAAGGATATAGAAAAAGTACCATTAAGAATTCTCATCAGAAAATCTAAGCTGAGTGGGAGGAGAGATATAAAAGTAGAGGGCTGTCAAAGGGAAACTAGGTAGAAGTGCAGGGACAAGAGATTTTATTACTATTAAGAGCATATTTCTTGGACCTGAGAAAAGTGGGAAAATGTGAAAGTTTAAGTGTATGTCTTAGTTAAGAAGACTGTAAAAATAAGTCTTACTCTACCAAGTCAAAGAATTATACTGCAAGCTTTTTGGAATGAAATTAGAGAAATATTAGCAGAAGGCCAGTGCAGAATTTTATGATAAAGTGAAGACCATCAGTTTTGGAATTGGACTACCTCTTTGAAAAAATTGTCTCCATGATTTTTTTGATTTGGGGATGAATTTTTAATCTGAATGTAGCTTCAATTTTCACATCTGAAAAAGAGGGTTCATAACCCTTTAAAAGATTATTGAGCATACCTAGTATGATACATTATTCAAGGTACTTCATGAATAGAAACTAGTATTATCATCACTTCAATTTCATTTTATTTGTATTGCATTTTGTTAGAAAAGTAGAATAGTGTCACAGCTGCTATGCATGGGGCATTGGACTGAATATTCAAAGTTCCTTTATGTATAGGATTTAAATTTTTTTTTTTTTTTTTTTTTTTTGGCACTGGGGATCAAACTCACAACCTCATACCTTCCAGGTAGATGCTTATACCACTGAGCTAAATCCCTGGCCCTTTTTAAAAAACCTTTTAATAATTTGTACTAATGAGTATTTTTTTTAAACTTATAACACCAACTGCATTTATTAGAAAAGAAAGTTATCAAATATCCTCATATCTTTCCTTAAGAAATTAGAAATAAAAGACAAAATAAAACCAAAAATAGAGAAAATAATAAAGATCAGAAAATACAGTCCCTTCTCAAAATGCCAATTTTTTAAATAAATTTTAACATTTTGATTCTTACATTTTTGTAGAAATACAAAAGACCCAGAATAGTCTAAACTCTTTGATAAAGGAACAAAGTTAGAGTTCTAGCCCTCCCCAACCTCATGATTTATCACATGGTTATTACATTAATCATGACAAAGCAGTATTTATATCAAGATAGACAAGCCACCAGGGTACCAACATGAAGTTGGTAGATACCCACATAATAGACAATTGATTTCTGACAAAGATGCAAAAGCAATTAAGTGGAGAAAGGATTGTACCTTCAATAAATATACTGGAACAACTGGATATCCACAGGCAAAAAACCTAAACCTTATAGCACATCAAAAATTTCTTAAGACGTCCGAAAGTCAACTCACAGTGACTCACAGTGGGTTAGTTAAAGTAAAGGCAAGTATGACCTGAGTCATTTTGGCTAAGGTCATTCTCTCTGGGACAAGAAGACTTAAGACAAAGTGTAGAAGGGAAGGCAGAGTGTACAGAGATGTTTGGTGAGGTGAGGCATTGAATTTGCTTCTAAACAGACTATGTGGATGACTAAGGAAGCCATTATGCTTTTTTTAAAACTATCTTAATTATTTTTTATATACATATACATAAACATATACATGTTTTTTCTTTCAGCTTGTCACACTAAAACAATATGATGTTTACACATGCATGTCTTATTTATTTCACTAATAAGTATGTTCTCAAGGCACACCCATTTGTCTATAAAAGTGTCCAGTTTGTCATTCTTTATGGCTGAGTAGTATTCCATTGTATAGAAATGCCACATCTTTTTTATCCATTCTTCAGTTGATGGGCATTTATGTTGTTTCCAAGATCTGGCTATTATAAACTGTGCTGCTATAAGCATGGGTGCACATACATCATAACAGTGTGTTTTTAATTCTTTTGGAAAGATACCCAAAAGGGCAACAGTTGGGTTGAATGGGACCACCAATCCTAGTTTTTTGAGGAATCTCCACATTGATTTCCATAGTGGTTGCACCAGTCTGCATTCCCACCAACAGTGGAGAAGGATTCCTTTTTCCCCGCACCCCCTCCAGCATTTATTATTGGTTGATTTCTTAATCCTAGCCATTCTTTCTGGAATGAGGTAAAATCTCAGTGTTATTTTAATTTGCATCTCTCAAATGACCAGTGATGTTGAACATTTTTTCACATATCTATTTGCTGCTTGTATTTCTTCTTCTGAGAAGTGTGTGTTCATCTTAGATGCCCATTTTTAGATTGGGTATTTAAATCTGGGAGAACTGATTTATTTGTTTATTTATTTTTTGAGTTCTTTATATGTTTTCAATAGTAATCCTTTGTCTGAGGAACAGCTGGCAAACATTTTCTCTGACATTTTGGGTTGTCTCTTCACTCTGTTGGTGGTTTCTCTTGCTGTGCAAAAGCTTTTTAGTAGCCATTTGTTGATTCTTTGTGATAAGTCCTGTGCAGTCTGGGTTTTATTCATAAAGTCTTTGCCTACACCAGTGTCTTCACGAGTTTTATCTACTCTATCTTCCAGCAAATTTAATGTTTCTGTTGTAATATTAAGATCTTTAATCCATTTTGATTTTAGCTTAGTATATGGTGAAAGATATTGGTCCAGTTTTAATCCTGAGCATGTGGAAAGCCAATTTTTCCAACACCATTAATTAAAGAGGTTATCTTTCTTTCAGTGAATGTCACCTTTGTCAAAGATAAGTGCTCTGCAGTTGTTTCTGCATCTTCTAATCTATTTCATTGATTTTTAGGTCTGTTTTTTTTGCCAGTACCACACTATTTTTATCACAGTAGATTTATAGTATAATTTCAAGTCAGGGATTGTGATGCCCCCTGTTTTGTCTTTGTTGCTCAGGATTGCCTGTGCTATTCTAGGTCTCTTTTGTTTCCAGATGAATTTTAGGATTTTTTTCTCCAATTCTGTGAGATATGCTATTGGAATTTTGATTGGGATTGTATTGAATCTGTGTAACAGTTTTGGAAGTATGGGCACTTTCACTGTATTGGTTCTTCCTACCCAAGATCACAGGTTATCGCTCCATTTTCTAATATTCTCTTCAATCTCCTTTTTCAGAGTACTGTAGTTTTCAATGTAGAGGTCTTTTGCATCCTTTGTTAGATTGATTCCTAGGTATTTTAATTTTTTGGATACTATTGTAAAAGGTGTTGTCCCCCTGATTTCTCGCTCAGTGAGTTTGTTTTGTGTACAAGAAGGCTATTGATTGTTGAGTGTTGACTTTGTAACTGGCTACATTACTAAATTTGCTTATTAAATCTAGAAGTCTTTTGGTGGAGTTTTTGGGGTCTTCTAAGTAAAGAATCATGTCATCTGCAAATAATGGTAGTTTAATTTCTTCCTTTCCTATCTTTATTCCTTTTATTTCTTTCTCTTGTCTAATTGCTCTGGCTAAAGTTTCCACAACTATGTTGAGTAAGAGTGGAGACAAGCTGGGTGTGGTAGCACACGCCTTTAATCCCAGCACTCGGGAGGCTGAGGTAGGAGGAGCATTGTGAGTTCAAGGCCGGCTTGGGCTACAAGGTGAGCGCAAGGCCGGCCTGAGCTACATAGTGCGACCCTGCCTCAAAAAAACTCGGGCTGGGAGTTTGGCTCAGTGGCTTAAGCGCCTGCCCCGTCAGGCACGAGGTTGTGAGTTCAATCCCCAGTAAAAAGTGTGGAGAGAGTGGACATCCTTGTCTTGTTCCTGATTTTACAGTGAAAGCTTTCAGTTTTTGTCCATTTAGTATGATGTTGGCTGTTGGTTTGTTGTAGATGGCTTTTATCAGATTGAGATAGACCATCTATTACAATTTTCTGTAGGGTTTTTATTATGAATGGGTGCTGGACTTTGTCAAAAGCATTTTCTGCATCTACTGAGATGATCATATGATTTTTGTCCTTGGGTCTGTTAATATGATGTATTACATTTATAGTTTTACATATGTTGAACCATCCTTGCATCCTTGGAATGAATCCCACTTGATCATGGTGTACAGTCTTTTTGATAATTTGCTGCAGTCTGTTTGCCAGTTTCTTATTGAGAGTTTTTGCATCAGTGTTCAATTAGGGAGACTGGCCTGTAATTCTCTTTCTTAGTTGGGTCCTTCTCTGGTTTTGGAATCAGAGTAATGCTTGCTTCCAGGAATGAATTTGGGAGCATTGCTTTCCTTTCAATTTCATTAAAGACTTTGAGAAGTAGTGGAGTTAGATCTTCACTAACTTTCTTGTAGAATTCAGCAGTGAATCCATCATGGCCTGGGCTTTTCTTTGTTGATAGGTTTTTAATTACATCTTCAATTTCATTTATTGATATTGGGTTATTTAGGATTTTTATATCTTTTGATTTAGTTTTGGTAACTCATGTATATCTAAGAATCTGTCCATTTCTTCTGTATTTTTCATCTGATTAGAATACAAGTTTTCAAAGTAGGTATAGATGCTTTTCTGAATTACTACAGGGTCTGTTGTAATTTCAGCCTTTTCATTCCTAATTGCATGGATTTGAGGCTTTTTCTTTCGTTTTTTTTTTTTTTGATAAGGTTGGCCAAGGGTTTGTCAATTTTATTTAATCTTTTAAAGAACCAACTCTTCGATTTATTGATTCTTTGTATTGTATTTTTAGTCTCCAGTGTGTTAATTTCTGCTCTGATCTTTATAATTTCCTCCCTTGTATGAGCTTTTGGTTTAGCCTGCTCTTCTTTTTCTGGAAGTTCAACATTAAGTTGTTTATATGTGCTTGATCTGTTTCCTGATATGGGCATTTACTGCTTTAAATTTTCCTCTTAAGACTGCTTTCATTGTGTCCCACAAGTTCCTGTATGTTTTATTGTCATTGTCATTCAACTGTAAAAACTGTCTAATTTCCTCATTAATTTCATCTGTGACCCACTGATTGTTCAGTAAGGTGCTATTTAATTTCCATGTGTTGATGAAGTTCTTGTGGTTTCCTTTGACGTGGATTTCCAGTTTCATTGCACTGTGGTCTGATAGTATGCATGGGATAATTTCAATTCCTTTACATTTACTTAAGTATGTTCTTTGAGCCAGTATATGGTCTGTTTTGGAGACTGTCCCATGTGCAGCTGAGAAAAATGTGTATTCCGAAGTTGTGAGGTGGAATACTACAGACATCTACTAAGTCCTTTGCTCAAAAGTTTTATTTAGTTCTAATATTTCATTATTAATTTTTTGGTCAATGTATAGGATTTTTACAATTTTTATTCTAGTTTTCTTTCATGCTGCAAATTTGATGTTTTAAAGCATATTCTTTTAAAAATAATTTTTAGAAATACAAAACAATTTTCATTTGAAACTTGACTTTGTCCTGGTAATCTTAAATTATTTTTCAAATTTGAATTGTGTGTGTATTGTATCAAATATAGCATTCATGAAATAGTACAGTAAACAGGGCTTGTGGTAATTACTGGTTTGTTTCAGAATAGTAATATGTTAAGAAAATCATGCAATGGACCATACAGAGTTAAAGTTAGAGAAGATTGCTATTTATGCTATGACATTTTCTTAACTTCTTTTGAAAACTATTGAACATGAGCATATTGACTCTTTATACTAATTGTAATGCATTACTCTACCCCATAATCTATGAGAGTGTTCACCTCTGCACTCTGCCTGTCCAGCTGTTGTCTTGAACAATTATCAGTGAGTTATTATTCCGGTATGAGCTGTGTCGTGCTCAAAAGTGGGATGAAAAAAATGTTAATGAGCATGCATGAATGTTGTTTGATGAAGGTTAAGTGGCTGCAGATAGACTCTTTGCATTCTTTCCAGTGAATGTTCAGACTGAGGCAATGGGTTCTGATGAGGGATTACAAACAAATGGTGTTGATTGACAGATCTTGGTTGAACATTAAAATGGTATGGAAAGGCAAATTCAGTTTTAGCTGAATAATCGACAGTGTTGTTGACCCCTTGGTAAAACTCACCATGCCAGCGTTGGTTTTATTTTACAATTTGAATTTTTTCTTTGTACCAGATTTTCAAATTCTATCATTTTTCTGCTACATATTATTTTTAAGTTATGCCTGGTTGTTTGCATAACTGAAAACACCCAAGGAAAGATACCATTAAGACATCTGTTATGTACTTATGTTTTTAGCACAACTGCTATTTTAAGTATATATGATATAAAAATATTACACACAGTAGTTATCCAAGTAGATAAGCATAGTACTCAGTAGCAGTATATTTTTTTCTTTGTGTGTTTGCATCCATTTTAAATGATGATGCATGTGCTTTTTTAGCATTTGTTGCTGATTTTTTTTAGTTAATTGTTGAAAGCATAGTATTTCATATGCTCTCTATTGAGAATGAACTTCAAGTGCATTTTTTTTAAGAAATGACAATCCAGAAAACAGTATTCAATATTTTCGATGAAGCTTCTTTCTCATTTTCTCTTTTCTTAATGATTGTGAGTATGGTATATGAAATGGAATTTGTACTTTTCAAACTGTAAAGTGCTCTACAGATATTTGTTTTCAAGTACCTTATTTTAGCTGAAAGAACCATACCTAAAGATAACAGTGCTTTGCATTTTGTAACAAGTATAAAAGGTGGAAATGTTTTTTAAGTAGTCATAGAATTTTGAAGTTGGTAGCATCTGACACTATCATTTTATTATTTAATGAAAAAGTCAAGAGCGCTACATAGAGACTTAAAACCTTTGCCAATAGAAATATTATCTGACACATTAGGTTTATTTGTGGATTATTGAAAAAGATTCTCTTATTTAGTTTATGTGCCATATGAGACAGCTCCCTATAATTCACTGCCTACTTAATGTAGGAGCCAATGATATTTATTTTTTAACATCTTTGTATTTTTCATGTGAAGCTTGCATTTAAAACTTAAATCTATTGATTGTTAATAATTATTCATAATTATTGTAGTAAATGCTAATAAGTTATCCTTGGGTTCTGAAAGAAGCATGTTAGGAATTATTCAACTGTAGTTTTTTTTCTTGCCATGCTGTGGATCAAACTCAGGGCCCGTGTATACTCGGCAAACACTTTATCCTGGAGGTAGGTTTCCAGCCTCACCTGTACCTCTCAACAGTGGTACTCACATCTATTCCTTTGTAGAAAGGGCTTTCTTATCTCATAGCCCAGCAAGTTGGTGCTTAAGCACTATTTTTCCAGAGCTCTGTAATCTCTTTTGTATTAAAACTGAAATCTTCATGCTAGTGTAGCTTTTTTCTGTCAGAAACTGAAATTAGATGTACAAATCATTTTCTTTCAAGGCAAGCTACTATCTCTAGGGTTGCAGTTATCTTCCATCAGCAAACAGGGCTCTGGTTTTGGATAATGAGCCAGTCGTGGTAAATCCTTCAGCCTGCCCACCTGTCAGCTGACCAGCTCGTCATCTAAACCACAGTAGCACTGCATCTCTCTCATATGAAAAAGACTGTTCTGCCTACTGGGCATAGTGCCACATCAGACAAGTGTATCTTGCCTTCATATGTCGTACAATATAATGGAAAAGTTAGACTTAAATAGGCAGTCAAAGAAAAGTGACCGTAATTTTTTGAATGTGCTGTGAACAAGGTCTGATGGTGTGTGTTAGTTTGGAGATGGTAGTCATGAGAGGCCTGTGACTCTGTGTTTAAGAGAAGACACAAAGAAATAGGAATTTGCCAGCCAGGGATTTGAGAGGCAAGAGTTCCAGGTGTAAGAAAAAGCATCTTTACAGATCTTTAGGTTAGAGAGAATTTAGGATCCATTACAGATTTCATGTGGTTGGAGCGTATTAGGTCAGGGAGACAATGACAAGGAAATGAGATTTGAGGCTTGAATTGTTTGAAAGTTCTTTAGAGAAGCCTTTGAGAAGTTCTGAAGGATGAATACATAATTTGTGAAAGGAGAAGGGCAGTCCAGCAGTAGGGATGGTAAGAGACAAATTTGTCACCCTACCAAAATGCTTCCCAGCAGAGGGCAGAGGGATGTAGATGATGATGACATTGTGGCTGGAGAGGAAGATGGCATTAAAGGTAGTGAGTTGCCGGTTCTGAGCCTGAACAAGTTCTTTGCAGAGTCTCCATCTCTTTCCAATTCACAAGCAAGTCTAAAGGAGGAGAGCCATGTTCTCCTTAACACACTCAAAACATGTTAGTGTCGAACACAGGTTTTTGTTTTTGCTTTTGTTTTTGTGTTTTTTTGACTCTATGCATTGATAAATAAATATATTTAAACTGTCAAAACTCCCACTGCACACAGACATGAGTGGTAGTAAATTTAGCAGTTTCTGTCTTTAAACTGCATCATTATAGCTCTTCTTCCCAGTGAGGACTGGTATGTCTTTTATCCTAGGGAAGCACTAGAAGTTCATATTTGATATAATTTTTGAAACAGGCCTTTCTGTTCTTTAGTTACTTTGCAACAAATACACTGGAAATGAAACTATCTTGCCTTTTGGGTTCATTTATTTTTTTACTAAATCTTTTTTCTACTCTATATAAGACTTTCCCAGAAGTATATTTTCTTTGTATTTATATATGTATGGAAATATTTATATTTATTTATCTTTAGAAAGTGACTTTTCATGGAATAGACAGGAAGGAATGCAATTACAATAGTTTAGGATTTGATCCTGTTTCCTATTAATCTTTCTAGGCCCAAATGTAATTTTACTTATTCCATGAAAACTTTTCTGATTCATCTAGTGAGATGTTATTTTTTGCTCCTTTGAACTTCCAGAGTGTTCCATTGATCTTTTGCCTTGATTGGCCTCAAAGAATTGAGACAAAATAAGGCTTTGAAACATTTACTAACCTTTTCATAAACTCTTTCACAGGGCTTCTGATAGGATAAATATCAAAAGATGCTTGACCTCTATAATACTTTTCCTTTTATATGAATGATAGTATTGTTGTATAATTTTATCCTCACACAACTTATTGTTCCATTTTCAAAGTTTTTAAAAGAACAAGTGATGTTTTACTTTTTTATATCCATCTATGCAGAGCTTAACTCATTTATGACAGTGAATGAATGAATGCATAAGTGAATGAATGAGTCAGCTTGACATCTTTATAGTGACAAGGTAGCCCTTGCCGGGAGCTCCATATTGAGAAGTCTGGTAGTTCTAGTTGCTATCTTGGTTCTAAATAGAAAAGGATTCTTGGCCCTGGTGTTCTCATCCAGGAAACCAAGTATGAGAGTGGCAAAATGGCCCAGAATGGAGAGTGGCCAACAATCAGCAAGGTGATTTTGGCATTGGTTATGGCGATACTCTAGCTCGCAGTTGCATATCTATAAATGTACAAGTTCTTTTTAGTTGAAATTCCAGAATTCTTTAAAACTACTAATCTTCATTAAGATTAAAAAGTAAACTAACAAAATAAAACTTAGCATACATCAAAAAGCCCCTAGTATTCAGGCTTAGAACTGCAATGGTGGTGAAGTGATCATCTTTCTTTTCTCATTAGGGAATGAGATTATAACATTCAATTAAAAGTAAGCTCAGCAAATGCCTATGTGTGGGAAAATAGAAGAATGTTCACTTAAGAATAGTTTTAATAGCAAAGGTTTAGAACAATTTAATTGCTCACCCATAAGGAAAACTTTGGTGTTAAGTATATTACCAGATGACATAATATGAAGCATTTAAAAAGAATGTGGTCAATCTCTACGTAATGGGCATGGAAAGGTGTACAGGCTTTATTGCTTTGTGAAACAGATAGAATAAAAAGTAATCCATGTGGTATGAGTTCATTTGATCATTAGAAAAAACTATTTTTTTGAACATGTTTATGCATTCTTTTGTTGTTCACTAGTCCTTCATCCTCATACATGTTTAGCGTTTTACAATTCTATCAGTGGATAGCTTTTGTTAACAACAATTGTTACTAATAGTTTCCTTTGGGGAGCATTTATTTTAGTGTGGAGAAGACTTTTACTTTTTTTATGCCCTTGTGTATAGTTTGAATTATTTTATAACAAAATTTAAAATTAATTTTCCTAGAACAAAGTCCAGAATAATTGAGCAATTAGCTGGAGTGATAATCTTTATTTACTTATATATAAGCAAAAACTTGTAAGGTTATTTGCCTGTCAGTATAAATAAATTTGAAAAATCATAGCAAGACCAGTGAGCCATTTGTTTTATTTTTAAACAATCACAGCTTAGAAATGACCTTAACTTTCCAAAGTGAAAAAAATTTATATCAAGTATATTACATACACAGGGTTTCATTAATTCAGTAAACTCCATTCCAAAAGCAATATATTTGATAGTTAATTATTCCAAATGGTGCCTTTGATCTAAAGGGACACCCATTTGTAATGAAGGAAATCTGCGTAATAGTTATCCTGAAGAATGTTTGCTCAAGTGTGAGGATGGAAGTAATTGATGAAGTGAAAAGTTGCTTATATCTTCCTCAGGCTTAGAAACAGCAGCTTGTAAAAAAGCTGAGAAAGCATTATGAGTACTTCAACCACTAGTATGGAAGGCTAAGTGTGGGGCTAAGATTTTCAACTTGATGATTTGCGCTAAAGTATTATATAAGTTAGTAGAAATGTATGTCTTGTGTGTTACTTTTCCTTTGGGCAATTGCATGTACATATTTGGATGAAATAAGTTTTCCTTTATAGTCCATTCCACTGCCTTATTCCTTGATATTTGAAATATATATTTGCTGCTTGTTCAGACATTTTTTCCCATAGTGGAGTTGCAGGAGAATTTCTCTCTCATGGGAATTTCTCAGTCATTTGAAAAATCTAATGTGATGTAGTTCATGTTCCTGAAATCATGTCCTCTTACTTTTTTAGCACTTGCATCTCCCCCGCCTCCCTGCCATTATGACTTAGCAAGATACTCTCCCAGGTGCATTAGCTGTCTAAATGCGCCTTTCATCTTCTTGAGATTTTGCAGGATGTTGCTAATGAGACAGACTCCTCTGCCTAAGCTCATGTTTATCTGGTGGGCAGAGAAAGGGAGCACATCCTATGGATTTGCATCCAAATTCTGATCTCCTTCAGCTCCTCAGCAAGCTCTCTCGGCATAGGAAGGGCTTTTGTGTCTTGTCTGTGTTTGAGACTGTCCTTTCCTCATATTCTGCAACTATCCACTCCTTATGGTAGGACCTTGTTCTCAATTTTGTAGTTAATAGAAAGTTTTGTTGAGTGCATTAGTTTTTTTTTTTCCTGTGTAAATATACAGCTCTTACAATAGAACATAGCTTTCAGTACTGCTGGTTCTTTGTAGATAATAAGATAAACTTACTTTTCTACTTAGTGCCGAGGAATGATCTCTTATTCTAAAGTATGTCTCTCTTCCTCAGAAGAAATAAATTCCCCTGAAATGACCGTGCTATGGGAAAAATTTCAGGAAAGAATAAAAAGTTCCTCTCCATTATAATCTCCACTTATTGTCAGGTTCCACTTTAAGGGTAGAATGAATCTTCATTCCATTCCATTGTGTCACCACATTTACAGTGTGTACTGATGGGCCAGACAGGTGCAGAATTGCTGGATGGAGTAGGCACAAGAGTTGGAGTCCAAAGCCTTATGTCTGTTCGCAGGGCTCCTTGTACCTATGTGCTTGAATTTTCTTATTGTAGAATGTGGTATTTGTTTATTAGAAGATTTTTCCACTGTCCATTTTAATTGGGGAAAAAAAGATCTGATGCTTTTAGAAATGCAATCATATAAAATAATAGATCTGATATCTCCCCCATGAAGTAAATTAATTTTAGTCTTATCAATGTGATTTATTAAAATATTTTAAAGATTAGAAATTTTAACTGTGCCAGAGTCACAATTAATAGACATTCCTAGATGTCAATGGTGTTAGTCTCTTTAACATTATGTTTTTTGTTCTCCATCGGCTTATTGGTGTATGTCTTTTGAACATTAACTTTTACCCTCTGACATTTTCATCAAACGTTTAACTTGAGATAGTTTTTAACTAGTTAGGTTGGGGAGTTTACAGTTAGAGATATTTTAGTTCTTGCAGGGATTCTTCTCCACGAAGGTGTTTTAATGCTCCTCTGTCCAAGTGTCAGGTAGATCAAAATAATTACATAGTAACTGAGTTCAAAGAGAGATTTTCTAATAAGATTAAACCACATTGCTATTAATGAAAGTTTCCCTCTCTTCTCCTTTCACAGAATGGTTCTATTAAATACTGTGCTTTTTTTCTTTAAAAAGTAGATTTGGTAAGTATGCTAAACTGAGATGGTTT
>RJWM01012655.1:9849-42349 GCA_004363535.1 Dasyprocta punctata
TTGTGTTGAGAAGTCTGCCGTGATTCTGATAGGCTTTCCTTCACAGGTGATCTGTTTCTTTTCTCTGACAACTTTTAGTATTTTGTTCTTGTGCTGTATTTTTGATACCCTTACTATTATACGTCTAGGTGAAGATTTATTTTGGTTATGGTTAATTGGGGTTCTGTGTGCCTCAGTTACCTGTATTTCAGATTCTCTTCCCATGTTTGGAAAGTTTTCTGCTATGATTTCTGTGAATAGTCTTTGCAGGTCACTAGTATTTACCCGTGTTTTTTCATTTATGCCTATTAATCTTATTTCTCTTGGCATCATCTTGCAGCTGTTGAATTGTTGTTTCTTGATTCCCTACGATTTTTAAGAGATCTTTTCTTTCATGGCCATGATCTCTCATGCTGTCTTCAAGACCTGAGATTCTATCTTCAGCTTCATTCAAGCAGTTTTTCAAACTTTCCATGGAAATTTTCTTTTCCTGCATTTCTCTTTGCATCTGTTTCATGCATTCTCTTTGTGTCTTATATTGTTCATTCAGAGTTTTGATCATTTTCTTTAGTTCTTCTACTTTTTTATCTTACTCTTCTTTAGATACACACATTTCTTTAATAATGATTCTTATTTCATTTTTTAGCTGAGAGAACATTTCTGATTTGAGCTCTCTGTAGCTTCATCAAGCTGTTTCTTTTCTGCATTGTCTATCATTTCAGATAGTTCAGTTTTTTGACACCCACTGTCTTCCACTTCAGTGTCCCTTGGGTTTGTTGTCAGTGGGGTGGGGCATTAAGACTGCCTCTTGGTCTTTCATTTTGTCATTTTCTTCTAGAACCTGTGTGGCTCTGTGTCCTGCAAGGCTGACTGGGTGTTCCCCTGGTTGGCTGCTCTGGATTGCAGGACCCAGTAGAGCTGGATCCTGTGTGTAGCTAATGAGGGTGCCCTCCCTGAGCGTGTGGTTGGAGCCTCTGCCTTACTGGGTGGGGGCCAGGGACTCCCAGTCCCAGGCAGCTAGGCAGAGCATACCCCATAGTGTGGCACCACCTGGACCCTGATTCTGGCTGCAAGGAGTTCAGTGCCTCTGGTGAGCCAGGCAAGCCTGGGCGAGTCCTGTGGGGCCTGGCATGCAGGCTGCTGCACTGAAGAATGGAGTTTGTCCACATGCCCTGCACTCTGGTGGGGGAGCCCAAGCTCTCCAAGGCCCTGTAGCTATGCTGGCCAGTCCCTGATGAGCAGCTCTGGGGTCCTGGGCTGGGCTGGGCTCAGTACCTCTGTGTTCTGCCAGGCCGGCTGGGGGCTCCCCTGGTGGGTTGTGCTGAGTTGCAGGACCAGGTAGAGCTGGATCCTGTGCACAGCTAGTGAGTACCCCCTCCCAGGTTGTGGGGGAGCCTCTGCCTTATTTGGTCAGGGCCAGGGCCTCCCATTCCCAGGCAGCTAGGTGGAGTGTATCCCAGAGTGTGGTACCCCTGGGACCCTGAGTCTGGCTGCAGGGAGTTCAGCACCTCTGGAGTGCCAGGCAAGCCTGGGCGAGCCCCAGGCCTACAGTGCCTGGGCCTTACTCCTGGCTGGGCCTGGCCCCAGCCTGTAGGGTCTGGCGTGCAGGGTGCTGCACTGAAGAATGGAGATTGTGCACATGCCCTGTGCCCTGGTGGGGAGAGCCCAAGCTCTCCAAGGCCCTGTAGCTATGCTGGTCAGCCCCTGGTGAGCAGCTCTGGGGTCCTGGACTGGGCTGGGCTCAGTACCTCTGTGTCCTGTGAGGCTGGCCCAGCATTCCCCATGGTGGGTTGCACTGAATCGTGGGACCAGGTAGAGCTGGATCTTCGTTATTGGTTGATTTCTGCAAGATAGCCATTCTTTCTGGGATAACGTGTAATCTCTATGTTGTTTTAATTTGCATTTCAAGAATGACCAAAGCTGTCAAACATTTTTTCATATATTTACCTGGTATGTGTATTTCTTTATCTGAAAAGCGTGTATTCACCTCAGGTTCCCATTTCTGGGTTGCACCTTTGAATATGGTGGTCTGAATTTTCAGTTCTTTATATAATCTAGATATAAAAATCTGTTGTCTAGAAAGAGTTTGTTAAAATTCATTCTTACTCTGTCGATTTTCTTTGCACTATGTTGGTGTTTTATTTTGATATGTAAAAACTTTAATACAATGAAATCCCAGCTGCTGTTCCTCAGAAGTACTTCCCATTCAACTCTATTTTTGTTCATGAAATCTCTGTCTAAACCTATTTCCTCAAGATTTCTACTGACTTTCTATTACAGTAGACTTAGTGTTTCTGTTCTAATATTTAGATCTTTGATCCATTTTTTGACTGTAGTTTAATCATGGTGATTTCATAGGTAGAATTTTAGTCTTTGACATGTAGAAACTCAGTTTTCTCAGCACCACTAATTAAAGATGTTATCTTTCTGTCATTGAATATCTTTACCCCCTTTTTCAAAGATAAAGTGAGTGAATGTCTTTGTAGTAGTCTCTGAGTCTTCTAACTGGTTCCATTGATCCTCAGGTCTTACATTTTGTTTTGTTTTGCTTTGCTTTGCTTTGCTTTGCTTTGCTTTGCTTTGCTTTGCTTTGCTTTGTTTTTGCCAGTACCATACTGATTTTTCCACAGTAGCTTTGAAAGATAATTTCAGGTCAGAAATTATGATGCATGCTAACTGGCATTTGTTGCTAAGGATTTGGTATTCTATGCCTCTTCTGTTTCCAATTGAATTACAGGGATGTTTTCTCTAAATCTGTGAGGTATGCCAATAGAATTTTTATTGGTATTGCATTAAATATGTATAAGTTTTGAAAGTATACTGATTTTCACAATCTTGATTTTTCCTACCCATGAACCAGGGATTTCCTTTCATTTTCTAATATCCCTTTGATCACTTTTTTCAGAGTGCTGTGATTTTCAAGGTATGCATGTTTAATTTCCTTTGTAAAATGATACCTAAATATTTCATTTATTTGGCTGCTCTTGTGAACTGGGTAGTTTCCCTAATTTCTTTCTCATTGAGCTTGTTGTTTTGTACAGGAATGCTCGCAAATTTTTGAGTGCTAATTTGCATCCTGCCACACTACTGAATTAGATTATTAATTCTAGAAGTCTTGTGGTGGACTTTTTGTGGTCTTTAATCCAGAGTGTCTTATCATCTATAAAGATAAAGAATGATAATTTAATTTCTTCCTTTACTATTTGTCTTAGTTACTTTTCACCCATTGCTGGGACAAAACACCTGACACCCAAAATTAGGGAAGGAAAGGTTTATTTAGCTTACAGTTTTTGGAGGTTTCAGTCCACAATCAGCTGGCTCCAAGACAGGGTGGCATGGCACTGAGGCAACACATCAAGGCACTAGCCAAGCAAAAGCAGTCAGAGTAAAAAAGGGACAAGAACAAGCCTCTTCTCCTCCCTTATACTGTACACAGGACACTCTCCCACACACATCTCTAGGGTGGGTGTAGCATTCACAAATCTCCTTGCCCTGTTTTGCACAAGATGAGGATGTTTACAAAGTAAGAACCCTGGCTCCCTGCTGAGTCTCTCAGTTAAACTTCTGCCCTTCTCAAATTGACACAATGAACAGGTAACTGCTTGTGCTGTATACCCCAGAATGTAGATCTGCTGAGTTACTTAACCAAGGTTCCAGACTTCTCAAGTTGACACAGTGTATAAACCATAACACTATTTTCTCATTCTTTTTATTTCTCTGTCTTTTTTAATTACTCTGGCTAATGTTCCCAGAACTATATTGAAGAGGAGTATTGTAGTGACTATCCTCATATTGCTCCTGATAGTATTGTGAAAGTTTCCAGTTTTTGTGCAGATAGTATGATGTTACATATTGGTTTTTCATAGATGGCTTTTATCAGATTGAAGTAAATACCATCTATTCCAGCTTTCTTTAGTTTTTTTCATGAATTAATGTCATACTATATGAAAAGGCTTTTCTGCATCAATTGAGATGATGATGTGATTTTTTTTCCTTTCACTCTGTTTATATGGTGTAATATACTTTTTGATTAGCAGATGTAGGGCCATACCTGCATTTTTGGGACAAATCTTACTAGGATTAGTAACAGAGATGAGTAGTATAGCTATCTAGCACATATATATATATATATATATATATATATATATATATATATATATTTCTTTTCTTTTTTCCTTTCACCTATCCCAGTTGCTCTTCCCTTTAGAATGCTTTTCTTGCCTTTCATTTTCACAATATCTATCATACATTTTGGATCTTATTTACACTTGTAGGTTTTCTACACTACAGAGACAATACTGTATTTAAACATGTGATTCTGATTTGCTTAATTTATGTGTCAGTCTAAAGTTGCATTCATTTTATTAAGGACAATAAAAGCCTCAAGTTTACCCTTTATAACTGAGTAGTTCTCCATTGTATAAAATACCATATCTTTTTTTTATTCATTCCATGGTTGATAGGCTTTTGGGTGATTGCTAAGATTTAGTTATTGCAAATTGCACTGCTATAAATGTGGTGCACAAATATCACTGTGGCATGATGTTTTCATTCTCCAGGGAGAGTATTCAGAATAAGAAAAGCTAATTGAATGGACCACCAGTCCTAGATTTTGAGGAAAGGACACAGCAAATTCCACAGTAGTTATAGCAATCCACGATCCCACCAACAGTGGAAAGACATTTCTTTCCACACACAGCCCCCCCAGCATTTGTTATTGATTGATTTCTCAATAACAGCCATCATTTCAAGAGTAAGATTGAATCTCAGTGTTGCTTAAATTTGTTTGAATTATCAGTGATGTTGAATATTTATTCAGGATTTATTTGCCATTTGTATTTCTTCATCTCATTTCCAAACTGTGTGTTGATCTCAGAGGCCCATTTTTGGATTGGGTCCTTGAATTTTGGGTGTCTAGTTTTTTTAATTCTTCATGTATTCTATATATGTGTCCTAGTCTTAGGGACAGTCTAATTTCTTTTGATGTGCAAAACTTTTAGATAAGATGAGATCCTAATTGTTCATTCTTTGAAATAGTTCCTAAGCAGTTTGCATTTTATTCAGGATTTCTTTTCCTACCCCTATGTACTCAAGATTTCTACCTAACTTGTCATCTGGTAGATTCAGTGTTTCTGTTTTAATATTTAGATCTTTGATTCATATTGACTTAAGTCAAGTGCATGATGATAGACGTGGGTCTCATTTTAGTCTTTAGCTTATGGAAAACCAAATTTTCCTGCACCATTTATGAAAGAGATGGTATTTCTTCAAATTAATATGTTTGATTCCTTTCTCAAAGATAAGATGATTATCTTTTTATTTGTGTCTGCATCTTCTAATGTGTTCCACTGATTCTCATGCCTACGTTTTTGACAGTACCATACTGATTTTACCATTGTAGCTTTGTAATGTAATTTCAAGCCTGAGATTGTGATGCCTCATGCCTTGTCTTTATTGTCCAGGATCGCCTTTGCTATTCTAGGTCTTTTCTGGTTTCAAATTAATTTTAGGAATGTTTCCTCTATATCTGTGATGTATACTAACGATATTTTGATTGAGATGGCATTAAATATCTATAATAGTTTTGAGAGTATCACGATTTTCCAAATGTTGTTTCTTCCTGTTCAAGAACAAAGGCTATCTTTCCATTTTCTGATATTCTTGTCAATC
The DNA here is from genome assembly GCA_004363535.1 of Dasyprocta punctata. Taxonomy (NCBI): domain Eukaryota; kingdom Metazoa; phylum Chordata; class Mammalia; order Rodentia; family Dasyproctidae; genus Dasyprocta; species Dasyprocta punctata. The sequence goes on from RJWM01012655.1 coordinate 15,499, forward strand.
TCCTTTTACACATTACTCTAATTATCAGTATTTAGATCTTTTAACTTTCTTAGATCTTTTACCTCCTTTCTTAGACATTTATTAATGCGTAAGTATTTTACTTTTTGGAGGCTATTGTGAAAGATGTTATTTTCATAATTTCTCCCTCAGCGAGTTTGTTGTTTGTGCACAAGAATACTATCAACTTCTGTGTGTTGACTATGTATTCATCCATGCTGCTCAGTTTGCTTATTAGGTCTAGTAGACTCTTGGTGGAGTTTTGAAGGTCTTATATATAGAGTATCATATAATTGGCATATAGTAATAATTTATCTTCTTCCTTTCTTATCCTTGTCCATTTTATTTCTCTCTTGTCTAATTGTTCTGCCTAATATTTCTAAACCTATGTTGAATAGGAATAATGATAGTGGACATTGTTGTCTTGTTCCTGATTTTAGAGCAAAACTTTCAGTTTTGTGTCATTTAGCATAACCTTTTCTGTTGGTTTGCTACCAATATTTTTTATCAGATTGAGATAAAGACCATCTATTCCAATATTCTGTATGATTTTTCTTTTAATCATGAATGAGTGTTGGATTTTATGAAAAATTTTCACTGTACCTACTGAGATGGTCATGTGATTTTATTCTTTGGCTCTGTTGATGTGGTGTATTTTATTTATTGATTGTGTATATTGAAATGTTCCTTCATTCCTGATATGAACTCCACTTTGTCATAGTGCATAACCTTCATGATTTACTGCATTATGTTTGTTAGTACATTATTGAGAATTTTAGTATCTATGTTCACTAGGGAGATTGGCCTGAGTTCTCTTTTTTGGTCTTTCTCTGATTTTGTCATCAGAGTAATGCTTGACCCGAGAAATGAGTTAGAGAGAATTTTTTCCCTTTTAATTACATTAAAGAGTTTGATAAGTATTGGCATAAAATCTTCTTTAAATTAATTGTACAATTCAGCTGTGAAAATGTTAGAACGTGTGTTCTTCTTCATTGATACATTTTTTATTACATTTTCTAGTAACCGAATTGGGTTTTTCAAAATTTTTGTATCTTTTATGTTCAGTTTTGTTAATTCATACATTTCTAGGAATCTGTCCATTTCTGCTGGTTTTCTTAGAGTATGTGAATGAATAAAGATTTTTCAAATATGTGTTCATATACTTCTGAAGGTTCACAGGATCTGTAGTAGTTTCATCACTTTCATTCTTCACTGCATGAATTTGAATTTTTTTTCTTTTTCTTGAGAAGCTTGGACAGGAGTTTATCAATTTTCATTATACTTTCAAAGAATCAACTTTGATTCATTAATTCTTTTTATTGTTTTCTTAGACTCAATTGCATTAATTTCTCTCAAATCTTTTACATTTCTTCTCTTCTATGACTCTTTGGTCTTGACTTGCTCTCCTTTTTTGTAGAAGCTTGATGTTCAGGGTTATGTTGTTTTTTTGTGTTCATTATGTTATCCTGATGTGAGAATTCATGATTGTATATTTTCCTCTCAAGGTTTCTTTCATTGCATCCCATATGTTTTAGTATGTTGTATCTGCATTTTCATTTAAATGCAAAAATTGTTTAATTTCTTCTTTAATTTAATCTATGACCCATTGGTTAATCAGAATGGTGTTATCTAATTTTCATATGTTTATGTGAGTTTTGCAATTTATTTTGTCAGTAATTTCCATTTTCAGTGCACTATGGTCAGATAGTGTGCATGGGGTAATTTCAATTCCTTTGCATTTACTTAAGCATATAGTATGTGTTAGTGTATGATCTAATTTAGAGAACATCCCATGTGCCAATGAGAAGGATGTTTATTTTGATGTTGGGTGCAACACTCTATAAACCTGTATTAAATTCATTTGTTTACAGATTTGGTCTAGTTCTATTATATCATTGCTGACTATTTGTCTAATTGTCCTGTCTCTTTGTGACAATGGGATATTTATTTCCATTGTTACATTTGTGTTATTGCAGTATGCTTTTCCTGGTCTATGAGTATTTGTCTTAAATAGTTTTGTGCTCCTGTATTTGGTGTATGTACATTTATAATTGTTATCTCTTCCACTTGAAATTTTTCCCTAATAAGTTTATCATGACGTTCATAATTATTTTGATCATTTTTAGTTTGAAATTTGCATTTTCTGTAAACAGAATTGCTGATTTTTTGGGGAGGTTCCCTTTGCATGGAATATTGTTTTCCATTCTTGACTTATTCTATGAGTTTCTCTTTGAGTTTAATGTGTTTCTTGTATACAGCACACTGTTGAATCTTGTTACTTGATCTATTCTGCCAGTGTATTTCTTTTAACTGGTGAATTAAGGTTACTTGTATTGATAAGTACAACTAATATAGATTGGTTTGTCTTTGTCACATAATTTTTTTGTTCTTGCTATCCTGTTTTTCCCCTTTGATTAATTGCTTGCCCTATTTGATGGTTTATTTCTGTAGTTTCTCTGGGAATTGTGGTCATTTTTATTTCCATTTAGATTATAGTACTCTTCCTAAGTTTGGTTTACTGGGCATGAAATTTTGCAGTTGTTCTTTTTCATGGAAGTATCTTATTTCTCCATTAATTTTGAGAGATAGTTTTGCAAGGTACATCAATCTGGGTTGGAAACTTTTCTTTCAGGTCTTGAAATACTTCACTCCAAGCTCATCTTGACTTGAGGGTTTGAGAAGTCAGTCATGATTGTAACAGACTTTTCTTGATAAGTGATTTCATTTTTTTTCTCTAACAGCTTCTAATATTCTATATTTGTGCTGAATTTCTGGAATCTTTATTTTAAGTCAGAATGTAGATTTACTGTGGTTATGGATGTTTGGACTTTTATATGCCTCAGATATCTGTATGTCATATTCTATTCCCATGCTTAGAAAATTTTGTTCTAATAGTTTTGCAAATAGATTTTTAAATATCATTTGCTCACATGCTTTCATTTACATCTATCAGTAAAATATTGTTTTATTGTGCATCATCTTGGAATTGTTGAATTGGTGTTTTGTTTTGTTTTGTTTTGTTTTGTTTCGTTTCGTTTCATTTCATTTCGTTACTGGGGATCAAACTCATGACTTCATGCTTGCCAGGCAGGTGCTTATGCCACTGAGCTAAATCCCAAGCTCTAAATTTTTATTTTATGGTTCTTTGTTATTTTTAAGAGTTCTTTCCTTTCATAATCACTAGCCACAATCTTGTCTTCAAGATCTAAAAATCTATCTTCAGTTTCATTCAAGTGATTTTGCTGGCCTTCAAAGGAAATTTTAATTTCCTGGATATCTCTTTGAATTCATTTCATGCAGTCTATTTTTGTCCTGTATTGTTCATCCAAGGTTTCCATTATTTTTTCATCCTCCTGTACTTTTTATCTATGTCTTCTTTAGCTATGCTGAGTAATTCCTTCAGTTGATCATCTTTTATATGAGGGATTATTCTTGATTTTATTTCCTCCCTAGCTTAATGAATTTGTTTACTTCACTTGCTATATTTTCCAAAGTTTTAGGTTTATGACTTCCAATGTCATCTATTTTGATGTCACCTATGCTTTTTACAGATGTTCTATGGGATTTAGATTGCATTTTGTGTGTGTGTCATTTTCACTTGGTTAGTATTTGGATCTTTTCAATGCTGCTATTTTTGACTATGCATCAGGTGTGTTCTCCCAGTTGCTGTGTCCCACTGTTCATAGGAGGGATCAGTAACCTGACTTCCTCCTGTGGTGCAAGTTGGGTGAGTCCTATATTCTTATTAGGCTGACTAGCATAGGAATATTGATCACAATCAACCCTTAGCTCATATTTTTACTCTGGTTAGACTTTTTCAGGCTGTCTGACCCACCTGTCCATTGTTTTCACCTAGTCTGTGCTTCACTACGTCACTGAGGTTACTGCAGACTTAGTCAGGTTCCTTCTCATTGAAGGAAGCCTCACAGATACTCTCACCAACCCACGAGGGGTATTAAAATGGAAGAAGGGCTCACCCATGCTCTCACCTGCCCAACACATTCCTCTACATGGGAGGAGGAATTTCCAATCTTCCTGACAAGCCACTGAGGTCTTCTGAAGGGGGGGACTCACTCTTATTTTAACCTGCCCACTGAGACCCACTGCGGGGGAAAGGTTGCCAAGTCTGGCCTGCCCACTGACTTACTGCAGTTGGGGAAGGGGTCCTCAATCCCATAATAGACTGCTGAGCTCATCATGTGGACCAAAGTGGTTGTTGACACTCCTTCCACCTGCTGAGCTCCTCCTGGTTAAGGAATGTGTGTCACACCGGTCCACTGGTTGCTGAGAACCTCTGGTTTCAGGGGAGTCATTGATGACATTCTTGTCAGCCTACTAAGGTACTGCAAATGGTGAAGGGGTGACAATTGCTCCTGCTGCCTGCTGAGGTTGTCTGGGACATGGAGAGTGGCTGGCACTCCCTTCAGCTGATGAGATTTTCCAGGTACAGGGGATGGGAAGCTGATTCATCTGTGGGTCCACAATGGTGCTGTAGGTTGGAGGAGAGGTGGCCAATGCTCTAATCAGCTTCTGAGGTTTCCTGAGTGTGAACAAGAGTGGCTGACTGTCCCACAACCTTTTGAGAATGTTCAGGTGAATTTGACAAATATGCAATATTGCATATCATGACCTTCAGAATAGTTGCTTAGATTAACAGATATAGACATGTAAAATTGATCTAATCATATGAGTATTAACTTCTTCTCCAATAACTAATATATTTAGTACTATAGTCATTTTCTCTATCTTGTATATACATATATATTCAAATTTATTTCTTTTTCCTTTTCCCCTTCCTTCTTTCCTCCTTTCCCCATCCCACTTACTTTCACTCTTTGAGCAGTTACTTATACTTACACAGTATTTATTGTAGACTTTGGATCATATATACTTTTTCAGTTTCTTACATTAGGGAAACAATATGATATTTACACTAGTGAGTTTGATTTATTTCATTTGTAAGTATGGGCTCAACTTGTGCATTTACTTATAAAGTCTAATTGTAATCTTTCTTGATAGTTGAGTTGTACTCCATTGTATAAAAATACCATAACATTTTTATCCATTCCTAATTGATGGGCACTTGGGTTGTTTCCAAGATTTGGCTACTACAAATTGGGTTGCAAGAAACATGGGTGAATACATATCACTGTGGTATTGTTTTCAGTTCTTCTTGGAAATTGTGAAGAGGGACAGCTGGGTCAAATGGAATCTCCAATTCTAGCTTCTTAAGGGATCTCCACACTGATTTTCATAGTGGTTGCATGAACTGACACTTCCGCCAACAGTGCAAAAAAGTTCCTTTTCCCCCACAGCCACTCCAGCATCTCTTTTAAGTTGATTTTTTTTATCTTGGCCATTCTTTCAGGGGTGAAATGGAATCTCAGTGTTGTTTTAATTTGCATTTTCCGAATGACAATTGACGTTGAACATTTTTTCATATATTTATTTGCCATTTATATTACTTCCTATGAGAAGTGTGTATTCATCTCAGGTGCCCATTTTTGGATTGGGTCCTTGAATTTTAAGAGCCTTTTTTTAAATTCTTTATATGTTTTATACAGAAGTCTTTTGCCTGAGGGACACTTGGTTAAGATATTTTCCAATGTTTGGGTTTTCTTTTTACTCTATTGGAGATTTCATTTGACATGCAAACACATTTTAATGAGATGAGACCCCAGTTGTTGATTCTGGGAAGTATTACCTGTGCAGTTCAATTTTTGTTCATGAAGTCTCTGCCTACTGGTATGTCATCAAGAATTTTACCTACCTTATCTTCCAGGAAATTTAATGTCTCTGTTTTATTTAATATTCAGATCGTTGATCCATACTGACATTAGTTTAGTGCATGGTGATATACATGAATCTAGCTTTTGTTTGAGAATATATGGAAAGCCAGTTTGTCCAGCACCACTTTTTAAAGAGGCTACCTTGGCAAACTCCATTATTTAGGGTTGTGGATGTGCAGCAGGTCCTAAAGATTGGGAACCCACCCAACCAGGGGCAAGGACTAAGCACTATAAGCCTGGGACTTGCCTGGGCTTCCCTTGTGCTCCAGAGGCTCTAAATTCCTCAAAGCCAGACACAAGTTCTGGGTGGTACCACACTCTAGGGTGTTCTCTGTCTAGCCACCTGGGTCCCAGAGATTCCAAACTCCACCCAACTGGGGTCAAGTTCCAGTGACACACCGCAGGGCTGAGTCTCCACTAGCCACCTGGGTTGCAGGGGTTGTGAATGTTAAACAGCCAGGTTCTAGACCACATCAACAAGCTCCCAGATAGGTGTTGGTGATCTTCTGTATTTCCACCGGGTCTGTAGTGATTTCACCCTTTTCCTTTCTTACTGCATGAATCTCAGTTTTTTCTTTCCTCTTCTTGATAAGGTTGGCTAGGGGTTTATCAATTTTATTTATTCTTTCAAAGAACCAACTCTTTCATTCATTAATTCTTTGTATTGCTTTCTTAGTTTCAATTGCATTAATTTCTACTCTAATCTTAATAATTTCATCCCTTCTTTGGGCTTTGGACTTGACTTGCTCTTCTTTTTCTAGAAGTTTGAGGTGTAGCATTAGGTTGTTTATGTGTGTTCTTTCCATTTTTCTGATGTGGGAGTTTAGTGCTATAAATTTCCCTCTGAGGTCTGCTTTCATTGCATCCCACAGGTTCTGGTAATTTGTATTTGAATTTTCATTCAGTTGTAGATATTGTTTAATTTCTTCTTTAACTTCTTCTGTGACCTATTGGTTATTTAGGAGAGTATTATTTAATTTCTATGTTTTTATGTGGTTATCATAGGTATTTTTGTCTTTCATTTCCATGTTTACTGTACTATGGTCAGATAATGAGCATGGAATTATTTCAGTTCCTTTGCACTTACTTAAGTATATTTTGTGGACCAGTATATGATCTATTTTAGAGAATGACCCATGTGCAGCTGTGAAGAATGTGTATTCTGAAGCTCGTGGGGGGAATACTCAGTACATATCTACTAGGTCCATTTGTTCACAAGTTTGATTCTGTTCTGCTATTTCTTTTCTGATCTTTTGTTTGGTTGATCTGTCTCTCTGTGACAATTGGGTGTTAAGGTCCCCTGTTATGACTGTATTATTGTTTGTTTGGTTTTTCATGTCTATCAAGAATTATCTTACATAGTTGGCTGCTCCCATATTCGGTGCATATATATTTGTGATTGTAATCTCTTCCTCTTGAAGTTTTCCCCTAACAAGTATGTCGTGATCTTCTATATCTCTTTTGATCATTCTTGATTTGAAGTTTTCATTGTCTGCAAACATAATAGCAACCCCTGCTTTTTTCTGGGTTCCTGTTGCATGGAGAATTGTTTTCCAGCCTTTGATTTTTAGTCTGTGAATTTCCTTTTTAGTGAAATGTGTTTCTTCTACACAGCATATTGTTGGGTTTTGTTTCTTAACCCACTCTGCTAGTCTGTTTCTTTTTATTGGTGAGTTGAGACCATTTACATTGATTGATATAACTGGTATGTACTGGCTCATCCCTGTCATGATATCTTTCTGTTGTTGGTTTTCTACATTTTCTGTTTAATTATTTGTCTTGCTTAGTTGTTTCCTTTTGTTGTTGTTCTTAAGATTATCACTATCTTTGTCTCTTTCTAGTGTCTTTCAGTACTCTCTGTAGTGTTGGTTTGGTGGCCATAAATTTCTTCAGTTGTTTGTTCTTTGTCATGAAAGTATCTTATTTCTCCATCAATTTTTAAGAATAGTTTTTCAGGGTACATCAATCTGGGTTGAAAGTTGTTTTCTTTCAGGATTTGAAATGCTTCACTCCAGGCTCCTCTTAACTTAAAAGTTTGTGTTGAGAAGTCTGCTGTGATTCTGATAGGCTTTTCTTCATAGGTGATCTGTGTCTTTTCTCTGACAGCTTTTATCATTTTGTTCTTGTGTTGTATGTCTGATACCCTTATTATTATATGTCTGGGTGAAGATTTATTTTGGTTATGGTTAATTGGGGTTCTGTATGTGTCAGTTGCCTATATTTCAGATTCTCTTCCCATGTTTGGAAAGTTTTCTGCTATTATTTCTGTGAATAGTCTTTGCAGGTCAGTAGTATTGACCCGTGCTTTTTCATTTATGCCTATTAATCTTATGTTATTTCTCTTGGCATCGTTTTGCAGCTGTTGAATTGTTGTTTCTTGATTCCTTACTATTTTTAAGACATCTTTTCTTTTGTGGCCATGATCTCCCATGCTGTCTTTAAGATCTGAGATTCTATCTTTAGCTTTATTCAATTGATTTTTCAAACTTTGCATGTAATTTTTCATTTCCTGCATTTCCCTTTGTATCTGTTTCATGCATTCTATTTTGTGCCTTATATTGTTCATTCAAAGTTTCAATCATTTTCTTAAGTTCTTCTGTTTTTTATCTTGCTCTTCTTTAGATACACACATTTGTTTCATGATTGTCATTTCATTTTTTAGCTGAGAGATTATTTCTGATTTGAGTTTCTCTTTAGCTTCTTTGAGCTGTTTCTTTACTGCATTTTCTGTCATTTCTGCAAGTTCAGTTGTGTAACTCCCACTTTCTTCCATTTCAGTTTCTCTTGGGTTTGTTCTCTGTGGGCTGGGGGATTGCAACTGCGTCTTGGTCTTTCATTTTGTCATTTTCTTCTAGGACTGGGGGATTGAGACTGCCTCTTGTAATTTCATTTTGTGATTTTCTTCTAGGACCTATGTGGCTCTGTGTCCTGTGAGGCCGACCCCTGGTGGGTTGTGCTGAGTAGCGGGACTGGGTATAGCAGGATCCTGTGTGCAACAATTGAGGATACACTCCCAGAGTGTGCTGGTGGAGCCTCCACCTTACTGTGTGGGGGCCAAGGCCTCTCAGTCCCAGGCAGCTAGGCAGAGTGTGTCCTGGAGTGTGGCACCACCCATATCCTAAGTCTGGCTTCAAGGAGTTCAGAACTTCTGCAGTGCCAGGCAAGCCTGGGCAAGTCCCAGGCCTACAGTGCTGGGCCTTTCTCCTGGTTGGGTGGGCTCACAACCTCTAGGACCCACCCTGCCAGCCTCTCCACTGAAGAATGGAGTTTGTGTGCACCCTGCTTCCTTGTGGGGAGAGCCCAAGATCTTCAAGGCCCTGCAGCTACACTTGCCAATCCCTGATGAGCAGCTCTGTGGTCCTGGGCTGGGTTGGGCTCAGTATCTCTGTGTCCTGCAAGGCTGGCCAGGCGTTCCCCTGGTGGGTTGCGCCGAGTCACAAGACAGGGTAGAGCTGGATCCTGTGCTCAGTGAGCTGTCTCTTGTTTTTTGGTAATTTGTGACATTTTGTTTTCACTTTCCATTGCAGAAAGGATAGATATACATGTATAGGCTTATACAAGCCTAGAACTTCTCCTGAAAAGTTTACAAGAATGTATTACAAGTGATGGTATGAATAGCTACTTTGAAGAAAACAGTACATTATGGTAGCCATTGCTGATTTCCTGTCATCTTACTGTGAAGTCCAGTAAAGCTTATATCCTTTGTTTTGATTGTTCTTAGTCTGTTCTGTATTTGTTTTTTTGTTTTGTTTTGGTTTGGTTTTTTTGTTTTTGTTTTTGTTTTTTGTGGCACCGGGGATTGAACTCACAACCTCGCACCTGCCAGACAGGAGCTTGAGCCACTGAGCCAAACTCCCAGCCCTGGTTTTTTGAGACAGGGTCGCACTATGTAGCTCAGGCCAGCCTTGTGCTCGTGTTGTAGCCCCAGCTGACCTCGAACTCACAATGCTCTGCCTCCCTCAGCCTCCCGAGTGCTGGGATTAAAGGCGTGCACCACCATGCCCAGCTTGTTCTGTATTATTTGATTTCAATACGTGTGAAAGTGTGGACAGCTATTTTGAAGAGAACAAGAGACATTATGATAGCCATTGTCGGTTTTGAAACCTATTGTCAGGTTTTGAAGGCCTGTAACACTTTCAATCTTTCGGTTTTTTTTGGTTTTATACTACTGTGTTTTGTTTGAAATTGTTCTGTGTGAAAATATGGACAACTATTTTGAGGAGGACAAGAGATGTTATGGTAGCCACCCTTGACTTCCTGTTCACTTGTTTTGGAGTCCTGTGTGGCTTGCATTGTTTTGTCCTAATCTGCTTTCTTCTGTTCTGTTTTGTTCTCTTTAAAATAAAATTTATAATTAAATTAAATCAAATTTTAAAAAGATTTTGGTGGAGTTTTGGAGTGTCATATATCACTTACCAATAATGATAATTTAATTTTTTCTTTCATCTATCTTTATTCATTTTATCTTTTTCTCTTATGTAGTTGTTCTTGAAACTATATATTCAATATATTTTCCAGAATTATATGAATACGAGTGATGAATATGGACATCCCTGTCTTGCTTCTAATTTTAAGGTGAAAGCTTTCAGTTTTTTACCATTTAATATGATGTTAGGTGTTAGTTTCTCACTGATAGCTTGTATAGGTTTGAAGTAAGGACCACCTATTTCAATTTTCTGTAGGTTTTTTATCATCAGTGGATGTTGCATTTTATCAAAAGCTTTTTCTGCATCTATTGGGATGATCATGTGGTTTTTGTCTTTGGCTCTATTGATAAGGTGTAACACAATTATTGATGTTCACATGTTGAACCATCTCTGCATTCCTGGGATGAATCCCTCTTACTCATGGTGCAATCATCAACTTCTTGATTTTCTGTGTTATATTTGCCAGTATCTTATTGAGAATTTTTGCATCTATGTTTATTAGAGAGATTGGCCTGTGGTTTTCTCTTTTGGTTGCATTCTTCTATGGCTTTGGAAACAGGGTAATAATTCCAGGAATGATTTTGGAAATATTTCCCTTTCAATTTCTTTAAAGAGTTTCAACATTAGCAGCACTAGTTTTTCTCTAAACTTCTTGTGGAGTTGAACAATGAATCTGTCAGGTTCTGAGTTTTCCTTTGTTGGCTATTTTTTAATTGCATTTTCAGTATCATTGACTGATATTGGGTTATTTAGACCTTTTACATATTTTTTATTTAGTTTTGGTAATTTGTATGTAGGAACCTGTCAATTTCTTCTGTTTTCCACCTTATTAGAATAGGGGTTCTCAAAGCAGGTATTGAAGATCTCCTGGATTTCTGTGGCATCTGTTGTAATTTCCTGCTTTTCATTCCTAAATGCCTCAATTTATGCTTTTTCTTTCTTTTTGATGAGACTCTCTAATGTTTTATCAATTTTACTTTTTGTTTCAAAGAGTCAACTTTTCTATTCATTGTTTGTATTGCTTTCTTAGTCTCTATTTCATTAATTTATTCTCTTTATAATTTCCTCCTTCATGGGAATTTGGGGTTTGATTTCTCCTTATTTTTCTAGAAGTTTGAGGTTTGTCACAAAGTTGTTTACTTGAGTCCATTATGTTTTCCTGATGTGTTTGTTCTTCACTATAGATTTCACTCATAGGATTGCTTTCATTGCATTATATAAATTTTGGCCTGTTGTGCTGGCACTGTTTAATTTTATATACTCTTTTATTTAATCTCTAATATACTCTGTGAACCACCAGTTGTTCAGAAGGACGTTGTTTAATTTCCATTTGCTAATGTAGTGTCTGTAATTTGGTCATTGATTTCCAGTTTCCTTGTGCTATGGTCAGATAGTATGCATGGAATGGTTTAAATTCCTCTACATTTACTTAAACATGTTTTGTAGCTAATACATGGTCTATTTTGGAGAACATCCTATGTGCATTTGAAAAGTGTGGATTCCGATGTTTTGTGGTAGAACACTCTGTAGATATCCTACAAGGTCTTTTGTTCACAGGCTTGGTTTAACTATAATATTCTTTTGTTGATCTTTTTGTTTTGTTTTGTCCTGTTGATCTATTTGTGAGAGTGAGACATTTGAAGGTCCCCCACTACAATTACATTAGTGCTTATTTGGTTTTTCTGTCAGGTAGTATTTGTTTTATGTATCTGCGTGGAACTGTGTTTGGTGCATAAATATTTATGATTGTCATCTTTTCTTCCTGGAACTTTCCCTTAACATGTATGTAGTGACCTTCTTTATTTATTTTGATCAGTTGTGCCTTAAAGTTTGCGTTGTCTGCAAACAGAATGTCTACCCTCTGTTTTTTTCTGCATTATTGTGGCATGGAAAATTGTTTTACATCCTTTGACTTTTAATCTATGAATTTATTTTTGGTTTAAATACAATTCGTGAATGCAGCATATTGTTGGATCTCACTTTTTTTATTATTGTTTAAGAAGAAAAAAAGACACATATAAGAAAGACAAAAAGCAAGCCAGGTGTGGTGGCACACGCCTTTAATCCCAGCACTCGGGAGGCTGAGGAGGCTTAGGTAGGTGGAGTGTTGTGAGTCCGAGGCTGGCCTGGGCTACACTGCAAGTGAAAGGCTGGCCTGAGCTACTTAGTGTGATCCTGCCTCAAAAAAACTAGGGCTGGCAGTTTGTTTCAGTGGTTTAGGCACCTGTCTGGCAGGTGTGAGGCTGTGAGTTTGATCCCTGGTGCCACAAAAAAAAAAGAAAGGAAGGAAGGAAGGAAGGAAGGAAGAAAGAAAGAAAGAAAGAAAGAAAGAAAGAAAGAAAAGACAAAAAGCAAAAGAGACAAACAAACAACTAGAGTGAATGCACAACAGTAACATTACAGGTTACAAAACAGGATGATAGAAACTTGACAATGGTTGCAATAATGCCTATTGTTATCTTCAAAATGGTTGATTACATTAACAGATATAGACATGTAAAATTGATCTAATCATGTGAGTATTAACTGTTCTTTCTCAATATCTAATACATTCAGCAGTATGTTTCTTTTATTTATCTTACATATACATATATACAGATTTATGTCTTTTCCTTTTCCCTTCCCTCTTTCCCCCTTTTCCCTTTACAATTACTTTTGCTCTTTGAGCTGTTTTTTACCCTTACATACTATTTATTATAGATTTTGGATCATATATATTTTTTCAGTTTCTTACACTATGGAGACAATACAGTATTTACACATGTGAGTTTGATTTATCTCACTTATGAGTATGGTCTCAAGTTGTGACCATTTACTTATAAAAGTCTCAATGCAATCTTCCTCCTTGATTTATTTCTGCATCCTGTTTCCTTTGATTGATGAGTTGGGACCATTTATACTGATGGCTATAACTGACATGCATTGGGTTTTCTTTTATCATCTTGTTTTTCTATTGCCTGTTTCCTGCCTTTCTCCTCTGTTTAATCACTTGCCCTTCCTATTACTTTCTTTCTATTGGTGTTCATCTATTTATACTCTTGATTATCTCTTTCTATTATGTCCTTCAGACCATTTTGTAGAGCTGGATTGCTAGTCATCAGTTTCCTCAGTTGTTGTTTGTCATGAAAGTATGTTATTTCTTCATCAACTCTGATTGATAGTTTTGGGGGTAAATCAGTCTGGATTAAAGATTGTTTTGCTTTAGGGCTTGAAGAACCTCACTCCAAGCTTTCTTTAATTTGAGGATTTGTGCTGAATATTCTGCTTGATTCTGATGGAGTTTCCTTTAGAGGTGATATGCTTCTTTTCTCTAGCTGCATTTAATTGTTCTTGTGCTGAATTTCTGAAATCTTGATTTTTATGTGTCTTGGCATACATTTATTTTGGTTATGGCTATTTGGAATCCTATATGTTTCATTTATTTATGTGTCAAATTTTTTTATCCATGTTTGGGAAATTTTCTGTCATTATTTCTGTGAAGATGTTTGCACTGTCTCCAGTTTTTTCATTGATTCTAATAAATCTTATGTAGCTCTTTGCTTTATTAAGTATCTTTTGGATTGATTTTTTCATAGTCTTCTGTGATTTTTAAGATAACTTTCTTTTCCTAGTCCTTAGTTTTGTTCCTGTCTTCTAGATCTGATATTATATCCTCTCCTTCATTCAATCTAATTCATATACTTCCAATGGACTTTCTAACATCCTGCATTTCTGTTTGGATCTGTTTCATAGATTCCATTTCTTGTCTGCATTTGGCATTCATGGTTTCCATCATTTTCCTGAGCTCCTCTGTTTGTTTATCTGTGCCTGCTTTAATGCCTTTCATTTTGATTGTCATTACTTTTTGCCCCTTAGAGGTTATTTTTCTATAGTCTCTGCCATTAGTTTTTTTTCAATTCTGCTGCTACCATTTCAGAGAGTTCTGTTTGTTGACTTTTGATGTCTTTTGTCTCTTTGTGCTCTGAACTTGTCCTGAGTGGGCTAGGTGTTTGGGATTGCATTTTCTTTTTCTGTATTGTCATTTTCTATTTTCTATTTCATTATGTTTTCTGTGCTGATGCTTGTAGATTTCATACTATAAATGACCTTATCACTGGTGTTGAGGCTGTCTTGGATATGTTTGTCCTCAAAATGTCTTCTAGATGTAGGTGGTTCTTGGTTTTTATGTCTACCCCAAGAAACTACCTTCCCAATAAAGTAAGTCTGAGAAATTGCTATCTATTTGACTTAGGCCCGTTCTTTTGGTACAGGACTATTGTAATGGTTATGGTCCCTTACAATCAATTTTGTCATACAGGGTTTTGTCATATGGGGTTTTGTCATATGGTGGTGGGGGGACTGGCATCCTGGTTAAATTAGTTTAGCTTGCAATAACAATAGACTGAAGTATAGACAGGCTACTAACAAACTGTAGAAGGAAGATCTACAGTACAATAATACAATCCAAGTTATACAAGGAACTTGTATGCAATGATTTTTCATTTAATAGAGTGATTTTACTCTTGTGGGGAAGTGCAGGACAATAGGGAGAAGGATGGAGAGATGAATGGGGTTCAATATAATAGGAGCAAGACTGGAGGGCACAGGATGATGATCCAGGTTTTGGGTAATTGTAAGGCACAGGAGGGAAGGATTGGATTTGAAGTGAACTAGAAAAAGAGACAATGTTTACTTGCATGAAAGTATCATAATGTCAAGTGAGAGAGCTGACAAGAAAGAGGAAGAAATGAGACAACAAAACAAAAAGCAAGGTTAGAGATGACCCATTGTCTTGTGTTGCTAATTTTGCATGGAATATTTCTACACCTCAAGTTCTGCCTGTCTATCATTTGTGCCTTAGCCAGGGTGTTGCCAGGGTTTCTACCACACTTTGGGGCCTGAGCCTCACTAGTGGAGGGAAGGAGGGGAGGATCTCAGACTTCTTTCACCATCTGCTTGGTCCTGGGTCAATGGAGGCAGAGGGGAGTTGAATTCACATTTCTCTCCCTAGCTGAGGCATCCCAGGTCATTGAAGAAAAGGAGGAGTGCAGACTGTCTCCTCATCAGACAAGCCATCCAGGGCAATGGGAAAAAGGGAGAAGCACAAACTCACTGAGTTTCAATCATCTACCTGGAAATATATGAGTGCAGATAGTGTCCTTTGAGAATTTGACTATGAACTTTGTCATGGAAAATTGGACTCTGATGGATCTATCCCAAAAAAAAGCTGTACAGAGATATGACATGGGAAATTTTTAGGAATGCATTACTAAGGGAAGAAGGCGGGATTACAAGTGAATTGAAAATGGATCCAAATGTAGGAGAATAAATTTAAGAAGTGAAGAGCTAGTGAGATGATATCAATACAAATTATGGTATCAGCATAGAGAAATTACATTTTGGACTTTAGATACTAATGTGAACCTGAAACCACTTGGCTCAAAAACAGCCAAAATTTGTGACTGTAGGGAGCTCCTGATTGATCATTTATTATTAATTACACACATCATAGCTCATACCGCCCTTAGATTACTTGACTGTCAAGTATTGCAGAGAATCTATCTAAATATAATGAACATGAGAAGGCCTGAAGTGATTTTCAGTTTCCTCAGGAAAACATACATAAAAATCCTGAAGAGAAACTCTATGTAAGTAAGCAATATAGGAAAGTTTTCAGTATATAAAGTGGTTGTTAAGCACATGAACAATCTTCAATTGGAGAGAATTCCTATTCATATAAGCAATATGGGAAACCTTTCAGAAGACACAGCCATTGTTAAAGGCATGAAAGAATTCACACTGGAGAAAAATCCTATGTATGTAAGTAATGTGGGCATTTTTAGCACGCACAAGTGTCAGATATGTGAAAGAAACACTATGCATGTAAGCAATGTGAAAAAGTATTTAGTACAACACCAGTGCCACACACTTTAATCCCATTGTCACACACCCATGATCCAGCCACCTCCCAAAAGTCCTATCAGTGTATGAGGTTTGCAGGAGTGTTGGAGATTATCTTGGTATTGTTAGATACCTGGAAGCATTCACATAGTCTAGAAACCCAATACAGAAGCAACAAGTGAAAGCTTTTAGTAGACGTAGTCATTGTAAAAGACATAAAAAATTCATACTGGAATGAAATTCTATGTGTAAGCAATGTGGGAAGGCTTTTAGTAGACACAGTTATTATAAAAGATTTGAATACATACTGGAGAGAAATTTTATGTATGTAACAGATGTGGGAAAGTTTTCAATAATGGCAGTTTATTTTGTAGACATCAGACTCACTGTAGAGAAACACTATGTACTGAGCAATGTGCAAAAGCATTAGTTTATGGCAGTTCATTTCACATAAATAAATCAAACTGGAGAATTTAAATATGTAAGCAATGTGGCAATGATTTCAGCACTCAGTCATCATCAAACACATAAAAGCATGCACACTGAGTAGAAACCTTATGTGTGTAATCAATGTGAGAAAGTTTTTACCTACTCTAGTAATCATCATAGACATTTAAAAAGTCACAGAAATTTAACTGTAAATTTATAATGGAACATACAAAGACATGGAAGAACTCATAGTGATGAGAAACCTATTTTCTTTGTAAACAGTGTGTGAAATCTTTCAGTACACACAAGTACCATCACATGTATGAGACAAATCATAATGGACAGAATCTGAACATATGTGAAAAATGTGTGGAAGGTGCTATTTTTCAGAATCAATTTAAATATATAAAAGTATTCACATCAGACGGTAGCCATATTAATGTAGTCATTGTGGAAAACCTTAAATTCTTTTACTTACATTGAAATACACAAGAGATCTCACATTGTAGAGAAAGCTGATACAAATAGTATGAGAAAATTTGTGGTGGTTCCCATGACTTCTGACAACATGAACAAACACACTGAAAAGTAAGTAAAAATATAAACTGTGGGAATTCTGCACTGTTATATGACCCTTCATGAAAACAGGACATTCTATTGTGAAGAAATTCATATTAATGTACATTTCATGAAATCACCTCAACTCTTTTTGGTTTTATTAGTACTGACAAAGGAATAGAAAACTGTAAGAAACTAGAAATGCAAGAAGTGTATCTAAGTCTTCAATTGGCCAATATGTAAGAATGCTTGTTAGATCAAATCCTTCTGAACGTACAAAGTTCTCATTATAACTAATTTTCAGAAACTTTTGAACATGTCAAAACACTTGAAAATGTGTACAGAAAACTCATAAAACTATGTAACATAATTATTTGTGTGTAGAATGTTACAGATAATATACAAAGGTGATATCCTGATGTAGAAAAAATAGTTTTCTACTTTTTTATTACTGAAATAGTTCACTGACTATGGTTAATGATCTCCTTAACTACATCCATATTATATCCAAATGCAGTAATTTTTATTGCCTCAAACAATAGATTCACACATGAGTATCTGTTCTCTAGATCATCTATCAAGATAGTCATTAAACAGTAGTAAATAATTTGAAAATGTCTCTGAGGAATACTCACCATGCACTCAATATCAATACTTTGCAGTGAAGCCAAACAGGCTCAAAATAAAGTGATAATTCTGACATGATAGTGCACACCTATAATCTTAGCACTGGAGGCTGAGTCATTGTAACTCAAAGCCAGCCAGAACTAAAATGCAGACCCTATCTCAACAAGTTAAAAATAAAATTGAAGTAACTTTATTACTCACAGATAGGCAGCAAGAGACAACAACAGAGTAGGATTCACTAATAAGGCAAGCTACTACAACTTCAGGAAACCTGTCCAGTATAAATGGAGTCTCATCAGTACATGTGCCACCACCAAAGAACCTTAAAAGTCCACCTGTCTGGTATTGTATAATTAACAATAGCATGACCAAAGACCCTGAAAGTTTACAGTCTATTCTGTCTTAGTGCACACAGGAAAAAAGCCACCAAGATTTTCTCATCAGTTCTTCCTTATCTCACCAGAATGCATTCTCACTGAAGCCTATAGTGAATTCTGAGTCTAAAAGTAAAAGAAGAGGGAAACATGGGGATCTATTTTCAATCCACTCCATGACCTAGATATCCTCTCTAGCCAAGTGACTCATTTCATGTGTGCATCATTATTGACAAATAGGAGATGGAGATGGGTCTCCTTATAGTAATACTTAAAACACTCGATATAATCTCAGCACAGCATTATTTAGCCACAGCCAGAATCCGTTTCACAGGAGACCACAACTACAAATAATATTCCTAGGGCTCCTTGGTACAATGAGCTAGCACAGAAGTCTTGTACTCCTATAAGTAATTGATAAAGAAATCAAAACAGTGTCTCTCAATCATTTAATTTGTAAAGAAGTTTAATTAAACACTGTTTAGAAAAAGAAAAACGTCTAATGATTTTTTTGTTTCCAGTCAGTTAATATACCTCTATATGTGCTATACTCCTATTTCAGCAATATTTGAGGTACTTACACAGATAATAGCAAGACAGATTGGCAATAGTAAAAATTACCCTGCTCTAATAGCAGATAACTAAGTAAGGACTATTTTATTACCCATTACCACCCTGGTTAGTGAGATCAGTGTTTCCTTGTTTCTAGGTACTTAAGCAGTAATGTTACGTGCCACCACAGGAAATAGCAAACTGTATATTGTCAATGTATATTCCTTGAACCAAAAGCTCTTACAAAAAAGCTAAAGCATTCCTCCCTGAATTTTGTCCCTTCTGACAAGTCAGTTGTTTGTTCACGGAGCCTAGTTATACCTTGAAATGGAACATGCTCAAAATAAAGTGAAAGTTCTGGCATGACAGTTTATACTTGTAATCCTAGCATTCAGGAGGCTGAGGCAGGAGGATCACTGTGAGCTCAAGGCCAGTCAAAACTACAAAACAGATCTGGCCTCAAAAAAACAAAACAAAAATTAAAGTAACTTCTTTACTCACAGATAGGCACCCTTGCAGAGATTGTAAATACCCGGTGAAAACAAGCTGTGTAGATTGCAAAGTTATATGTAGAATTCTGGCCTTCCAAGTCTCCATCATTTCCTCTATTTCAATCTAAACAGCGAGAAAGAAATTGCTGTTCAATACAGTCATATGTGGTAGCTACCTTAAATATCCAAACTCTGAGAGGCCAGAGGCCTTCACTACAGTTTTCTATTACCACAGAATCCACCCAGCACTGACATTGCAAAAAACTGTAATTCCATTTGCCCAGAAGACCCTAGAGGTTACTAAGGCAAAGCCAAAATTGGGGTTGGTTCAAAGGACTCCAAGGTGTGCTGCTGCAAAGAATCTCAAAATAGTGGATACCTTTAATGTTTGCTTTGACTAAGTCACCCGAAAGAACATAGAGATGATATATATGTTCTCATTTGTATTTATTTATGGATGTCATTATGTATGACTGACTCTACAGCTCACATGGATCTGTGTAATGACACAGAACAAGAATATAACAAGTAGTGCAAATCAACTTCATTACTCATGGATAGACAACAAGGAACAATAGTAGTCTAGGATTCATGGTAAGCCAGGCTCCCAAAAACTGCCCAAGGTGCCTTTGGTCTTGTGTACATGTGTGTCATATATCAAAGCTGGGGAACTCCAGAAGATACTCTGCTTCATTGTTTATACCTAGAACTTGGTTTTGGTACAACAATTTACTGCAGATACTGTCTGGTCCTAAAATAGGTGGAAAGAGACTGTGATGGTCCAGAACACTCATATGTATCTCAGAAAGATATATTACCAGAATATTTGATAGTTGTTCTAAGAAGTACAAGCAAGAAAGGACAGAAAGACTGAGTGAGTCAAGGTATTCTGAAGATTTACCATGTCTGAAGTTTTCAAGTTCTAACTAAATCATATTAGCAAAACCAAAATTACTTTAAAAATATAAAAATCAAGATCAATATTATTGTTGCATACTACTGGATGTTTCAGTCAAACATCTTACATTAATGATGATGATTCCATAAAATTCGAATGGAGCTGAAAAATTTCTATCACTCAATGCTGACTGCTATCATATGGGTCTGGAATGTTTCCCCAAAGGCACTTTTGTCAAAGAGTTAGTCTCATCTTGGTGTTTTTGAGAGGTGGTAGAACATTTAAGATGCTGAACTTGCTGGTCATTTGTAGTATGTTCTTAAAGAGGACTCAAGACAATATTATCTTTTCTTTTTTGTTCCCCTACCATAAAGAGAATAACTTGCTTATCATCTGTTTCTTGCTATGATGCATTGCCTTCTCAGAGACGTAGAACTAATAGATACACCCAACTGTGTGAACTGACAGCTCCATAACTACGAGCCAAAAAATATTCTCTTTTTAAATTGATTATATCAGCTACATGGAAGACTAGTAGAGAGCTCTCTTAACACAATATAATCATCAAAACATCATAGTATATTACTCCAATGTTGGTAATAGTGCTAATGTAAGTAACCTATGATGCTACTCACATAATGGTATGTGGTGATTAATTTATTTATTGTCAACTTGAGTGGTGAATGCCTAGCCAAGTTGAATCAGCACGGTTCTGGGTATAAAAGATCCATTTTAAGGAGAACTATTGTCAGGACGGTGTAAAAGAAGAATGGGAGGGCAGGGCTTCAGCTGATTTTCCATGGAAGAGCTTTGTTGCAATTGATTTTCTTCAGAGGAGCCTCAACGGCTCTCTTCAGAGATGCTCCAGTCTTTACCTTCACCTTGGGTGTCATCGCCTGGATTTCTGTGCAGCTTCTCCAGGTTCTAGCACTGGCCTTTCAGTTTGACAATGAAGATCTTTCATGTTCCCAACGTATACACCATGGCCTTCTGTCATGGATTCTTTGGCCTCTTGATGCAGATTCCTGCGGGATATTGCCATCGCTTCCAGACCTTTAACTGGATCCTCCAGATCTTTAGTATGTGGGCAGATCTTTTGCACTCTTCTACATTTGACTTAGTGGGTAGCCATTGTAGGTCAGGCTTGTTAATTTCTCTGTCCTACATTAAATCTGATGGAAAGCATTGCACTCTTTTGAGGAGACTTACCCCAATTCTGCAAGCTCTTATAACCTCTAACTTATAAAAATTAGGCCTGTTTTCAAAGCCTAGTTTATAATAATAAAGCCAAGTATATAAAAATATAAGCCCAGTTTATAAAAGTTAAGTAAACTATATAATACTTAAAAGATAATAAAGAAGCATCTTACTGGTTATGTGTGTACTATACTTTTTTGTTATTTTATAGTGTTTTCCTTCTACTTGTCATGTCATGTGATCAGGAGCTTCTTTCATCACATGTTCACTTCATCTCTAGTGTGCATCTTTTTCTCTTGTGCATGATTTCTTTTCATATTTTGTTGTTCATCACAGTGATTCAACATCCAAAATGCATTGCAAAGAGATCATACTGACTGTTTTTCCTGAAGTGACATTAAAATGGTGACAGTGGGAAATCATTTATAATTATTACTTCCCAGTCAGTCATAGCCTATTCTATAAGAACTATGATCTGGAACAATAATAATACAGTGATACCTTAGTAGTCAAATGATTCAAATTTGAATATTCCACTAGAACAGCAAAGTTCAAAAGAAATGAGGTTGTTGTTTATAACTTTGCTCGATAGTTGACCTGAAAGTCTAACCTGTAAAAAAACTGTATGAGCTGACAGTGAGTTACACATTACATCTTGCCATGGACATGAAAGGGTGACACAGTGGTCAAGGGAACACTATCATTCAGATAACATAGTCTTTCTGTGAATGTGTTAAAACATTCATCACTGTGCTCTTTTGGTGCTTTATTTACATAAAATATCATAACCATGATGCCAAAGAAAGTTAGTGTTATCAGCATAAAGCTAAAGGGAAAACTGAGAACCATGATTAAAATTAAAGAAATCATTCCAAAGTTTGTTAAAGTCTTGGAAAAATGAATGCACAAATATAGAACTGTAAGTGTAAATGTGAGTATAAAAATATAAGCAGGAACTCTTTACAGCCAGACTCAGGGTCTAGGTGAGCCACACTCCAGGGTGCACTCTGCATAGCTGCCTGGGTCTGGGAGACTTTGGCCCCCACCCAGTAAGGCAGAGGCTCCACCAGCACACTCTGGGGGTGTGCCCTCACTAGCTGTGCACACCATCCAGTTTAGCACAGTCCACCAAGGGAACTCCCAGCCAGCCTCGCAAGACACAGGGATACTGAGCCCAGCCCAGCACAGGAACCCAGAGCTGTTCATCAGGGACAGGCCAACATAGGTGCAGGGCCTTGGAGAGCTTGGGCTCTCCCCAAACAGGGCATAGGGCATGTACAAGCTCCATTCTTCAGTGGAGAGGCTGATGGGGTGGGTCCTAGAGGTTGCGGGCCCACCCAACCAGAAAAAAGTACCCAGCACTGTAGACCTGGGACTCACCCAGGCTTGCCTGGCACTCCAGAGGCTTTGAACTCCTTGAAGTCAAACCCAGGGTCTGGGTGGTGCCTCACTCTGGGGTATGCTCCACCTAGCTGACTGGGACTGAGAGGCCTTGGACACTATCCAGTAATGTGGAGGCTCCACCAGCGCACTTTGGGAGTGCAACCTCACTAGCTGCACAGAGGATCCAGCTCTAACCAGTCCCATGACTCAACACAACCCACCAGGGGTTGGCCTCGCAGGACACAGAGCCACACAGGTCCTAGAAGAAAATGACAAAATGAAAGACCAAGAGTCAGTCTCAATCCCCTAGCCTGCAGAGAACAAACCCAAGAGACACTGAAATGGAAGACAGTGGGAGACACACAAAGGAACTTCCTGAAATGATAGAAAATGCAGTAAAGAAACAGCTTGATGAACCTATAGAGAAACTCAAATCAGAAATAATCTCTCAGCTGAAAAATAAAATGACAATCATTATGAAAGAAATGTTGTGTGTATCTAAAGAAGAGCAAGATAAAAAAATACAATAACAAGAAAATGATCAAACCTTTGAATGAACAATATAAGACACAAAAGAGAATGCATGAAACAGATTCAAAGGGAAATGCAGGAAATGAAAATTACATGCAAAGTTTGAAAAACCACTTGAATGAAGCTGAAGATAGAATCTCAGATCTTAAACACAGCATGGGAGCTCACGGCCATGAAAGAAAAAAATCTCTTAAAAATAGTAAGGAACCAAGAAACAACCATTCAACAGCTGCAAAACAATGCCAAGAGAAATATAAGATTAATAGGCATAAATGAAAAAGCATGGGTCAATATTAATGACCTGCAAAGACTATTCACAGAAATAATAGCAGAAAATTCTCCAAATATGGAAAGAGAATCTGAAATATAGGCAACTGACACATACAGAACCCCAATTAACCATAACCAAAGTAAATCTTCACCCAGACATATAATAAGGGTATCAGACATACAGCACAAGAACAAAATACTAAAAGCTATCAGAAAAAAAACAGATCACCTATGAAGGAAAGTCTATCAGAATCATGGCAGACTACTCAAGACAAACTTTTCAGTTAAGAAGAACTTGGAGTGAAGTATTTCAAATCCTGAAAGAAAACAACTTTCAACCCAGATTGATGTACCCTGAAAAACTATTCTTAAAAATTGATGGAGAAATAAGATACTTTCATGACAAAGAACAACTGAAAAAATTTATGGCCACCAAACTAACACTACAAAGAGTAATGAAAGATGCTCTAGAAACAGACAAAGATACTGACAATCTTAAGAACAACAACAAAAGGAAACAACTAAGCTGGACAAATAATTAAACAGAAAATGTAGAAAACCAACAACAGAAAATTATCATGTCAGGGATGAGCCAGTACATACCAGTTATATCAATCAATGTAAATGGTCTCAACTCACCAATAAAAAGAAACAGACTAGCAGAGTGGGTTAAGAAACAAAACCCAACAATATACTGTGTACAACAAACACATTTCACTCAAAACGAAATTCACAGAATAAAAGTCAAAGGCTGGAAAACAATACTTCATGCAACAGGAACCCAGAAATAAGCAGGGGTAGCTATTATGTTTGCAAAGACTGCAAACTTCAAACCAAGAATGATCAAAAGAGATAAAGATGGTCACGACATACTTGTTAGGGGAAAACTTCAAGAGGAAGAGATTACAATCACAAATATATATGCACCTAATATAGGAGCACCCAACTATGTGAGACAATTCTTGACAGACATGAAAAACCAAACAAACAATAATACAGTCATAACAGGGGACCTTAACACCCAACTGTCACAGAGAGACAGATCAACCAAACAAAAGATCAGAAAAGAAATAGCAGAACAGAATCAAACTTGCGAACAAATGGACCTAGTATATGTGTACCGAGTATTCCCCCCATGAACATCAGAATATACATTCTTCACAGCTGCACATGGGTCATTCTCTAAAATAGATCATATACTGGTCCACAAAATATACTTAAGTAAATGCAAAGGAACTGAAATGATTCCATGCGCATTACCTGACTATAGCGCAGTAAAATTGGAAATGAATGACCAAAAAACCCTATGATAACTGCATAAACACATGGAAATTAAATAATACTTTCTAAATAACCAATGGGTCACAGAAGAAGTTAAAGAAGAAATTAAACAATATCTACAACTGAATGAAAATGCAAATACAAATTATCAGAATCCGTGGGATGCAATGAAAGCAGTCCTCAGAGGGAAATTTATAGCACTAAACTCCCACATCAGAAAAATGGAAAGAACACACATAAACAACCTAATGCTGCACCTTAAACTTCTAGAAAAAGAAGAATAAGTCAAGTCCAAAGCCCAAAGAAGGGAAGAAATTATTAAGATTAGAGAAGAAATTAAAGCAATTGAAACTAAGAAAACCATACAAAGAATTAACGAATCAAAGAGTTGGTTCTTTGAAAGAGTAAATAAAATTGATAAACCCCTAGCCAACCTTATCAAGAAGAGGAAAGAAAAAACTCAGATTCATGCAATAAGAAATGAAAAGGGTAAAATCACTACAGACCCTGTGGAAATACAGAAGATCACCAACACCTACTTCAAAAACCTTTACTCACATAGATTAGGTAACGCCGAAGAAATGGACAGATTGTGAGAAACTTATGAATTATCAAACCTGAGTCAAGAAGATGTAAAACTGCTGAATAACCCAATTTCAGTTAATGAAATTGAAAATGGAATTAGGACCCTACAAACAAAGAAAAGCCCAGGCCCTGATGAATTCACTACTGAATTCTACAAGAAATTTAGGGAAGACTTAATGCCAACACTCCTCAAACTCTTCAATGAATTGAAAGGAAAGTAAGTCTCCCTAACTCATTCCTGGAAACAAGTAGTACCCTAATACCAAAACCAGAGAAAGACCCCACCAAAAAATAAAATTACAGGTCAATCTCCCTCATGAACACAGATGCAAAATCCTCAATAAGATACTGCAAATGGAATACAGAAAGTTATCAGAAAGACTATGAACCACAATCAAGTTGGATTCATCCCAGGAATGCAGGGATGGTTCAACATACACAAATCAATAAATATACTACACCATATCAACAGGGCAAGGACAAGAACCACATGACCATCTCAATAGATGCAGAAAAAGCTTTTGACAAAATGCAACACCCATTCATGATAAAAACCCTACAGAAAATCAGAGTAGATGGTCTCTACCTCAATCTGATAAAAGCCATATATCATAAACCAACAGCCAAAATCTTACTAAATGGAGAAAAACTGAAAACATTCAACATAAAATCAGGAACAAGACAAGGATGTCCACTATCACCACTCCTATTCAATATAGTTCTGGAATATTATCCATAGCAATTAGACAAGAGAAGTAAAGGGAATAAGGATAGGCAAGGAAGAACTGAAATTATCATTATTTACAGATGATATGGTACTCTATATAGAAGACCCCCAACGATCCATTAGAAGACTTCTAGAAGTAATAACCAAATTCAGTAAAGTAGCTGCATACAAGGTGAACACTCAAAAATCAATAGCATTTCTGTACACAAACAACAAAGTCACTGAGAGAGAAACAAGGGAAACCATACCCTTCATATAACATCCAAAAAAATGAAAAACTTAGGAATCAATCTAACAAAGGAAGTACATGATCTATACATTGAAAATTACATTACTCTAAAGAAGAAAATTGAAGACCTCCAAAAATGGAAAGGTATTTCCTGTTCATGGATAGGAAGAACAAGCATCGTCAAAATGGCCATTCTCCCAAAATTATTATACAGATTTAATGCAATCCCAAACAAAATACCACTTGTCTACCTCACAGAACTACAGAAAGCATTCCTGAAATTCATCTGGAACCAGAAAAGACCTAGAATAGCAAAGGCAATTCTGGGCAACAAAGGGAAGGCAGGAGGCATCACAATCCCCAACTTGAAACTATACTACAAAGTTACTGCGATAAAATCAGCGTGGTACTGGAATCAAAACAGACCTGAAGATCAATGGAATAGATTAGAGGATACAGCCACAACTACAAACACACTCAGCCACCTCATCTTTGACAAAGGGGCCAAATATGTACATTGGAAAAAAGACAACCTCTTTAACAAATGGTGCTGGAAAAACTGGCTTTCTGTGTGCTGTAAAGTAAAACTAGATCCATGTCTATCACCATGCACTAAAATAAAGCAA
>RJWM01012655.1:47349-55966 GCA_004363535.1 Dasyprocta punctata
CTTTGGTTGCTTTTACTTTTGATCTCATTCTAAGAAACCGCTGTATAATGTAAAATCACAGATATTTACAATCACGTTTTGCTCTGCAAATTTAGATTCATCCAAATCTGAGCTAATTTCCTTGCATTGTGTGAAGTCTGTATTACTCATGTTTCTCTAGAGAAATAGACAAATAAAGTACAGCCATATTAATAAGGATTTGTCACAAGAACTCTTTCAAATAATTTTCAAGGTCTAGAAGGCCCATAACATACCAAATGTGAGTTGGAGAATCAAAAAAACCAGAGGTACAATTCTGTGCAAGTCTGAAAGTTTGAAAACTCAGGTAATTGGGATATGCAGAATATGCTTCTGTAAGTATGTTTCATAGCTCTGAGAACCTAGAATTCCTACAGCTAAAGATGAATGTTCCAGCTTTAGAAGAGAGAGGAAATGTACCTTTCCTCAGTCTTTAATTTTTAAATCTGAGCCCTCAGTCATAAACATATGGTGCCCATTCATAAAAACAAAGAGCAGATACTTTTTAATAAGTCCACTGACAAGATGATAACTATTCCATAGTCACCCCACAAAATAGTGTTGTATCAGCTTGGTGGGTATTCTTTAGAATGTTTGAATGAATATAAAAAATTAATCACTATGCAGTTCAACTTCAAGAGCCTTTCCATATGAAAGACTGAGCAAGGTAAGTCAATTATGCCATGCAAGTTTAGGACTCTCTTTACATTTGTTAGTTCAAATAACAGCCTGTAGGGGACAGCAACTTTCACTAGTTGTCAGGTGCAAGAGAAAGCCGAATATAGTAGAAATGGGTGTATTGAGTAGTTTACATTTAAACAACATGTATGAGCCTGGCATGGTGGCGCACACCTTTAATCCCAGCACTCGGGAGGCTGAAATAGGTGGAGCGTTTTAAGTTCGAGGTCGGCTTGAGCTACAACGCAAACGCAAGGCTGGCCTGAGCTACATAGTGTGACCCTGCCTCAAAAAACTAGGGTTGGGAGTTTGGCTCAGTGACTTAAGTGCCTGTCTGGCAGGTGCGAGGTTGTGAGCTTGATCCCCATTGCCACAAAAAATATCAAATCAAATCAAATCAAATAATGCTAGTACACATTTTTTAACTCTAAGTAATGGCTAACTTTGTCTCTCTAAGGTCAGCTTGGCCTCAAATATCAAAGTGTCCAGAAGCTGGGACACACTTATAACCTCAACATTCTCACAGGCTGAAGTAGAAAGATCATAAATTTGAGCCTAGCTTGTAACTAGGCAAGTGACTTGTCACTAGCCTAGTAAGTTGGCAATAGCCTATCTCAAAATTAAAATAAAGAAAGGGCTAGAATAGTAACTCAGGGCAAGACTCTGGGTTCAATCCCCAATACCACTATTATCAGGTTTAAGTTTCCATAGTCTACCCCTACAGATGATCTCTAGGTTCCTTCTGTCCTGAACAAAGAATTGGCTGAAACAAGTGGAAAAGGTGACAAAGTTTCACATTTGTTAAAGGTAGGAAAAAAGACTCTACCGATCAATTTTGGGTCAAGTAAAAGTAGGAAAAAAGGGGGAAAAAGGAAAAATTATACTCTATAATATGAGGTAGGCTACATTGAAGAGTCATGGTAGCTCATGCTTAATATCTACTGTACCTTTTATGAATTTACCACTCTGGCATCATGTCCAGTCAATCTATGCAAAACCTAATTGAGTTCTAGCTAAAAGCTAACCTGCAGGGCTTTGTGAACTATTATGTGCACATGTCCTCAAAGTTTGCAATCAGTAGGTCAAACCTACTCTCCTAACCAGTCTTACCCATGCTCTGCCTTCCTGCCTCACCACAAAATAATAAATAAATAAACAAATTAAAATGAAAAATGCCATGCCAGGTGTGGAGGCACATGCCTGTAATCCCAGCACACAGGAGGGTGAAGCAGGAGGATCATTGCAAGTCTGAGGCCATCATGGACTAGAAAGTGAGTTCAAGACCAACCTGAACTGCATAGTGAGACCCTGTCTTAAATAGACAAACAAACAAACAAAGTAAAATAAAATACAAGTGCTGGAAAATACACAAAATAAAAAGAAACACAAACAACACAAGTGGTCCCTATGTGAGGGACTATTATTATTTTATGTGTTAAAACAAAAAAAATGATGATATAAAATTTCAAAACAAAATAACAGGAGATTAATAATAGTCAAAATAGTTGTACAGATGAAGGAACAATTTCAAATACTTAGTGAATCCAGGATTAAATACCCTAATCCTAAACTTTTGTTAAGACTCTCCCATCCTCATTACTGACGAAAACTTTGTACTTGTTAGGATTTTCTATTTATTTCTTCTATTCCCTTTAGATAAATTGGGCAGGTTCCTATAATTCTGACTTCCTGTTATTATTGATAACATTAAATTGTAGTTCTTTTAATTTTTGTAAGAGTTATACTGATGTCTTTGATTTTCCTGTCCTTAGCAATTCATAAAAAACAAAACCGAACAAAATATGTCTCTATATAGAGACATTTGTTTTACGACTTTATTTATGTGGTTTTGAAGCCTAGGCAAGTATTTAAAAATACCTTCACAGAAACTTTTAGAAAACTAGGTACTTGTATCTGGTTACTAGAACCCTAAAATATTGACACATAAAATTTGCCATCATATTTAGTCCAACCAAAGAATCATAAATTTTGTTGATCTTTTCCAGGAACTACCTTTCAGTTTTGTCTATTATTTTCAATAATTTACTTCATTTATTTCCACTGTAATACTTTTATGTTTCATCTAGATTTACCTCACTCTGTATATTCTAGATTAATGTGCAAGATTTAATCATTGATACTTTTTTCTATTACAGTCATTAGGTGCTAAAATTTGAATCTAGGTTTTTCTCTGTGCTCTATAAATTTTGTTTGTTTTGGTTTTCCCTTGATAACTTTTTTTTGGGGGGGGTACTGGGGCAGGAACTCAGAACTTCATGCCTTCCAGGCAGGCACTTAAGCCACTGAGCTAAATCCCAAGCCCATTGTTTGAGACAGGGTCTCACCATGCAGTTCAGGCTGACCTTAAATTCACTTTGTATCCCAGGCTGTTCTTGAACTCACAGTGATCCTCCTGGCTCAGCCTCCTACGTGCTGGGATAACAGGCGTGCTTCATCACACTTGACTTCCCTTCATATTTTAATTTTTTATTGGTACATGTTTGCACTGCATAATATTTCACTCTTTGGAAATGGTTCACGGGCATAAGACATCTTAATTCCTTTTTATATCCTCTTTCCCTCCCCTCCATCTATTGATCACCTTCCCCTTTGAGAAAGACCTATCTCCCTACTTCCTATTTTCTATTTTGTTTCTTTATTATAATTTGGGTTTATCACATAAGAGAAACCATGTGATATTTAATCCTGTATGTCTGACTTATTTTAGTTAACAGATGATGTGAAGGTGCATCTATTTTCCTACAAGCAACCTAAGTTTATCTTTTTTATAGTAGAGTAGCACTCCATTATATGTAAATGCCACATTTTCTTAATCAGTTTGTGTGTTGATGAAAGTATGTTTGCTTTATGTGGTTCAGGCTGCACTTAAACCTATTATGTAGCCCAGCCTGACTTTGAGTTCAAGGCAATTATCCTACATTAGTCTCTACAGTGCTGGTATTACAAGCATGCACCCCCTGTTTGGCCTGCACTGTATACATTTTGATACATTGTTTTAATTTTCATACAGTTCAAAATTTCTGATTTCTGAAGATGTAATTAAAAACCTACCAACAAAAAAAGCTCAGACCCTAACAGATTCACTGCTGAATTCTGTAAGAAATTGAGAGATCAAACACCACTACTTCTCAACCTCTTTAATGAAATTGAAAGGGAAGTAATACTCCCAAATTTATTCCTGGAAGCAAGCACTAAACTGATAGCAAAAAGTGGAGAAGGACTCAACTGAAAAACAGGTCTACAGGCCAATTTCCCTAATGAACATTGATGCAAAAATCCTCAATAAGATACTGGCAAACAGGATTTAGTAAATCATCAAGAAAATTATATACCACAACCAAGTGAGATTCATACCAAGGATGTAGTAATGGTTCAACATAAGCAAATCAATAAATGTAAGATACCATATTAAAAGAGCCAAGGACAAAAATCAGATGATCATCTCAATAGATGCAGAAAATGCTTTTGACAAAGTCACCAGCACCAATTCATGATAAAAACCTTATAGAAAATTGTAATAGATGGTTTTTATCTCAGTCTGAAACAGACATCTATGACAAACCAATAGCCAACATTATACTAAATGGCAAAAACAGAAAGCTTTCTCTCTAAAATGAGAACAAGATAAGGAGTCCACTGCCACCACGCTTATTCACCATAGTCCTGGAAACTTTAGTAAGAGCAATTAGATGAGGAAGAAATAAAAAGAATAAAGGCAAGACAGGAAGAAGTTAAATTAATGTTATTTGCAGATGATGTGATAATCTACATAGAAAACCACCAAAGCGCCACTAAAAATCTGGTAGATTTAATAAGCAAATTTAGTAGCTTAGCTGTATGCAAAATCAATACTTAAAAATCAATAGCTTTTCAGTACATGAATAACAAACTCACTGAGAGAGAAGTCAGGGAAAAAATACCTTTTAAAATACCACCTAAAAAAATGAAGTTTCTAGGAATCCATCTAACATAGGGTGTAAAAGACCTCTACATTGAGAACTACAGTATCTAAGGAGAGAAGAGCAGGAGACTGAGGAGAATATTAGAAAGTAAAAAGACATGCCTTGCTCTTGGGTAGTAAGAACCAAAATAGTGAAAATGGTCATACTTTCAAAGCTGTAATACAGATTAAATGCAATTCTGATCAAAATTCCAATAGCATCTTACAGGCTTAGAGAAAGCAATCCTAAAATTCATCTGGAACCAGAAGAGTTGTAGAATAGCAAAGCCAATTCTGGATAACAGAGGCAAGACAGGGGGCATCGTAATCCCTGACTTGAAATTATACTATGAAGCTACTCAGAGAAAAACTGGTAATGGCAACAAACAAAACAAAATGAACAAACAAACAACAGACTCAGAGATCAATGAAATAGTTTAGAAGATACAGAAACACCTTCAGACGTACTAAGCTATCTTACCTTTGATGAAGCTACCAAACAGATTCACTGGAAAAAAGATAGGCTTTTTAATAGTTGGCACTGGAAAAACTAGCTCTGTACATCTTGAAAATTAAAATTGGACCTGTATTTTTCACCATGCATTAAACTAAATTCAGAATGGATGAAAGATCTAAATTTTAAAACAGAAACATTAAATCTGCTGGAAGACACAGTTGTAAAATTCTAGAAGATATTACTGTAGAAAAAGATTTTATGAATAAAACCCCAATTGTATGGTAACTATCACAAAGAATCAACAACTGGGATCTCATCTAATTAAAAAGCTTTTAAACAACAAGAGACCACCAACATAGAGAAGAGACACCCTACAATCTGGGAAAAAATGTTGTCCAGTTGTTTCTCAGACAGTTACTATCAAGAACTTACAAAGGATTCAAAATAAAAATCAGACAACCCAAATTTAAGGACCCAGTCAAAAGATGGGCATCTGAGATGAATACACACTTCTTGGATGAAGCAATACAAATAACAAATAAATATATGAAAAAATGTTCAACATCACTGGTAATTTCAGAGATTCAAATTTTAAAAATACTGAGATTCTACCTGATCCTTAAGAATGGCTATGATCAAGAAATCAACTAATAACAAATACTGGAGGGGCTGTGGTAAAAAAGGAACCCTTCTCCACTGTAGGTGGCACTAATATTGTTTGGATAAGTAAATGCAGATGTCTTGTACTCTGAGTAATTAACTTAAAGATAATAATACACAATTTATTGACCATTGTTACTCTCTAATTATTGTGTTTTGAAATTTTGGACTTTTTTTCTCTTTAAAATAAAAAAAATTCTGATTTCTTTGTGTGGGTTCACTACTCAAAGGTTTAAAAGACTTTAATTTCCAATATTTATGAGTTCTGGAAGTGTCATCTTTTTTTTTTAAAGACAAAATCCTTATTATTATTTTAATTTGAGGTTTACTTATAATTAGCTGATGATTTACTCTAGAATGTGTCTTAGGGTTTAGCTAATGAATACAGCATACAAAGAAAGATATCCAGAATATGGTAAACATCCAGAATGTTTTCAAAAAATTACAGGAAACCAAGATAAAGGAATTGTAAACAAATAATTCATTAAATAGTAGTAAAAAGACAGTAAAATAAAACAGAATTTTGGGCTTGAATGCATCAAAACATAAATTGAAAAATTCATAAAACTAACTCAAAAGCACTTGTGAGGTAGCCCAAGGAAAAATACAAAAGTGAAAACAAATGAGACATATAAGAAGAAAATAGAAAAATGTTAGATGTTCATTTGATTTCCCAGAACTAAGTGTTAAAAAATGGAGAAGGGGGAATATAGCAGGTCATTGAGATTCCCAGATAATCATTTCTCCATAGATAGATCAAGATGAACAGCTATTCATATGTCAAATTACCTTTGCAAGAGTTAAAGAAGTCAAATGAGAGGACATAGTATCTGGCTTTCTTGTAACAAAATGAAAAAATGTATTTAAGAAGGGAAGAAGAAAAGATTTGCCAGCATAACTCTATCTAGGTTAACATGAAGACACATCTGGATTAGAGAAAAAAGAAATCTATGAACTAAGCCTATGTTTGTTGCAGAGAAACCCAGTACCGAGCAAAGTCTCACAAGTCTCACTGCCAGTCCAATAAATACATACTCACAATATTTCTTTCTCCCCCATAATTCATAGAATGTAGAGCAACAGACCTACACTGGGAAGCAAGAACTAAAAGCTAGCATAAGGCTTTATCTCATCGCACATTGCCAGGCAGTGAAATCCAGCACAAGGTATACATGAAGGCCCTATATACAAGCCAGAACTTAAAGATGGAACTGGCTGGAAGCAGTTACCTGTGTGCTGAGACACACATGAATTTTGTCCTTCATTAGTTATTGCCTTAGAATGGGCCCTGGGGGACTTCCAAACTCCTTCTGAAACTATGCAAGCATGAGAAGCTCTCAGATTTAGGATCAGCTTTAATGACCATTCATCTCCAAATCTTGGGCAGCACAATCATGAGACCAGTATTTATAGACAGAGCTTTGATTTGCCTAGAACTAGCCAGAAACTTGCACTCCAGTGGGATGGGATCATGTTGTGGCTTGAACCAATGGTAGATGTGGCATGCACCCAGCCTACCCAAGATTGTGAAGGTCTTTTGAGCTGTGACAGTAAAACACAAGTTAGCTTATTATCAACCGAGGTGATCAGGGAATTTTGTTCATCAGCACCACCCAATCTGAGTCTAGGATGGTATGGTAGTAGAACAGGGTAGTGAGCACAAAATGTTGCCCTGGAACTTAGTGCTGGGATGACGACAACTAATACTAAGTCAAGAAAGAAAGAAGGAAAGAAAGAAAGAAAGAAAGAAAGAAAGAAAGAAAGAGAGAGAAGGGAGGAAGGGAGGGAGGGAGGGAAGGAAAGAAAGAAAGAAAGGGAGAGAGAGAAAGGGAAAGAAGAAAGGAAGGAAGGAAGGAAGGAAAGGAAGGAAGGAAAGAAGAAAGAAAAGAAAAGAAAAGAGAAAGAAAAAAAGAAAAAGAAAATCTGTATGTGAAGTCTCTGGAATACGTCCAGTACAGGGGAAACACACATGATCGTACTCCAGCAATCATCACCTGTAATTGGTTGCAGCAGACTCATCCTGAGTCTTTGGCAGTAACAGATAAACCATTGCAATGAGTGCGTTGGTTCTAATGCAGTGTTGTGCTAGTCTTGATAGAAGTGTATTTAGAGTATGACAGAATTTACTGGCACTACTGTCCGCAAGTGTGACAGAACCTGGGTCTCTCTGGTTATTATGTAAGAGTTGAGAAGAATCATGTCTATGCTGTCTCACATACACTTAGTGTATATGAGGTATCTGGGCCAGATCTGATACCTTACAAAGTTGTATTATTCTTTCTATGTAGATTTTCTTGTTTATTTCTGAATAATAAAACCAACAGTGTATCTGGAACACTAAAGCATTTAGTGTTCTTTAGTACTGAAAAACTGTAGCAACAACACACCAAAAGCAGACAACCAACAAATGTGGAACTGGGTGCCATCTATTTCTGAAGGAATAGAGGTGTCCTTAGGCTTAAGAAAAAATAAGTGGCAGATTACCTGAAATATAAATCAAGAAACCAATTATATTTACAATAAAATAGCTGCAAATAAATTTAAGAGAGGAAAACAACTCTTTCTGTAATAAAAATAAAATGTTATTGAAGGAAACTGAACAGTACACAAAAAAGGGAAAGACATTCAAAGTGTCTATTACTGCTCACAGCACTATACAATTCAGTACAATTCCTATCAAAATATCATTGCCTAGCTGGGAATGGTGGTGCATGTCTTTAATCCCAGCACTCGGGAGGCTGAGATAGGAGGAGCATTGTGAGTTCAAGACTGGCCTGGACTACAACGTGAGCACAAGGCTGGCCTGAGCTACACAGAGCAACCCTGCCTCAAAAAAACTAGGC